>PVKA01007197.1:5349-79020 GCA_004027165.1 Ctenomys sociabilis | reverse complement strand
CAAAATGTTGGCTGGCCTTGTGGCTCTTCTATTTCTCCAACTTTGATCTGTGAACTTAGGTTGTTAACCATCCAGAAGAAAAGCTGATTAGTATCCTGCAGCATATGCCATTCACTTTGCCTTATCTGACTCAATTGTTTTTAGTTGTTGTTGTACATTTCCATTTGTATTTCTGCTTTTCTCTTCTTATACTAGGGAGACTATATGATATTTACACATTTGTGTCTGGTTTATTTCACTTATGAGTATATGTTCAAGTGGCATCCACTTCAGTATAAATGCCTCAAGCTTATCATTCTTAATAGTTGAGTAATACTCCATTATATAGAAATACCACATCTTTTTCAACCATTCCTCATGTTGCTTTCTGTTCTTGTTGTTCAAATTGCTTTTGTTATTCTGGGTCTCTTCTGGTTCCATACGAATTTTAGGATTCTTTTCTTTAGATCTGTAAAGTACACTATTGATATTTTGGTTAGCACTGCATTGATTTTGTGCAAGTTTGAAGAGTGCAGCCATTTTGACTCTATTGTTCTTCCTGTGACATGTCTTTCCACTTCCTGGTGTCCTTTTCAATCACCTTCTTCAGAGTACTGTAGTCTTCTTTGTAGAGGTCTTTCATTTCCTTGGTTAGGTTAATTTTTAGGTATTTCATGTTTCTTCAAGTTTCTGTGAATGGCATTATGTTCATAGTTTTCTCCTCATACCACCCTTTGTTGGTATTCAGAAATGATCATGGTTTTTGTGTCCTGGTCTTCTATTCTGCTCCTGGTCAGAACTCTTGACAAGTTGACCAGATCTACTCTTCTAAACCTTGTCCCTCTTCCTTATTAAATTATCAACCGATATCAACATTCTCTCAGTCATTCAGTCTTTTTTTTTTCCTGTATTTTGGACAGTGTCTAAGGGGTCTACAGGGTCTCACTATGTAGATTGGACTCATAGTGCTTCTCCTGTTTTCAGCTTCCCAAGTGCTCGGATTATAGGTGTGAGGCACCATGCCCAGTCTCAATTGCATCTCAGTACACTCCAGGGTTGTGGCTGGCACAGTAGGCTGGGGATTGAACCACAGCCCCTGTGTCTGCCTAAGCAGAAGCTTTAGTCCACTGAGCTATCTGGCCAGCCCAGTCATTCAGTCATAAAATCTCAAATTTGTGTTTTAGTTCTCTTTTTCACTGACCCACTTCAAACAAACTATCTAAAAATCCTGTCCGTTCAACTTTTACAATGTGTTTTTAATCTATCAGCTTTTCACCATACCTACCGCTGTTAATGGAGTTCAAGGCATTTTAGCCTCACTTTCTAGACCAAGCTTCTAACTTTTCCCATCTCTTCTCCTTAAACCCAATTTATTCATTACATTATTTAGGAGATGATATTTCTATGCTGGAATTAGGAGTTTTACAATCTAACCATACATTGGAAATTAGAATCCTGAGATTACCTAATGGTAGGCCTAAAATTATTCATGCATAATTTAACTGATACCCTCAATCAAAAGTATAGTCTAGATTATAATGAAATAATAAAAACATCCCAATATCCCAGCATTTTAAAACAGCAAAAGATTCCTTCATCCTCTAACCATATGAATTACAGAGTGGCTGGAGTATGCCGAGTCATCTTGGTGCTGTCTGGATCTCTCTAGTTCCTCCAAATGAAGGAAAAAGAGGTCTAGCCAAACACACCATTGTGTGACCAGAGCTAGTCACACAGTCAGATATAAATCAAAGGGGCTCAGGGCAGTATAATATTCCTATGTGTTTAAACCAGAGAACCAAGAACACTTGGTGAGAAGCATAAATTACTGACTTCCCTTACATTATACGGATGAAGAATTGTAAACCTAGAACACTTAAGTCCTTTGTACTGTCTTAAGTCTCAGCCAGGACTAAAGCTGAGTCTTGGCTTCATCATCCAGTGCTATTTCTAACAATGAACCAGGACCTGCTTATTCTGTGGCCCAATTAAAACACATTTCAAAGCCTCAGTCTTCCTGTTCTATTTAAGTAATATAAACTTCTTGTGCTGAAATACTTTTGAATTTTTGTCAAAAACTAGAAAACCCAGAGGGATTAAACTTGTTATTCTTCTTGCTTTGCTGATGTTCTCACAAGATGTCCACTCAAAATCTCCCAAAGCTATTTCCATTTGCAGCAGAACTAGATCACAGTTTATGCTAGAGATTCTAAACACACTGGCTTAAGGAAGGTCAAAGATACGAACAAGCATGGGAACAAGCAATCTAGGTGTGGACTGTGCACAGCTGCTGAATCCACAGGAGCCGTGTCCACAGGAAGAACTTCCACCACAGCAGAGAGAAGGGGAGCAAGCTTCCCCCGCAGTGAAGGAGTCTAAAGTGGCTGGCACTGGTGCTTGTGCAGTAGTGTGTGGTGTGAGGGCCGCTGGGTCCTCGGGTGTTCTCAGAGACACGGGATGTGGTGACTGCTCCGGGCGTTATACCTAGTGTCCAGTCCGGAGCTGAAGGGAGAAGGTTGAAGCCACCCGTGCCTGCCCATTTTGTTGGAGTAGCAAGAGCCTTCCCAACACAGTGTCCTGCCCCTCACAATAGTGGACTGTCACTGAGGCCCCCATCTGCTGGGACTGAGATGACACAGTCACCTTCTCCTGAAAAGGAGGTGGGAAGGAGAGGAAAGATAGTATGGTGGGTGAGCCCAACGCTGTGTTGAATAAAAGAAGGGCTCGGGTGTCAGGGAATGACACGGGGTGGGAGCGGGCATGGGGACTGAGAAGAGCTGACAGACTCTGCCCCACCCATTGAAGCAAAGTGGTACTGGGGAATCTCTGTATTAAAGTTGATATAGGAGCAATTGTGAATAGAGAAAATACACATTCACCACTGAAATCACTGTTGTTACACTATGTGTGGTCACAACTGGTAAAATTAAAAACATAATAAAGCTATTCGAATATGATCTGCTCTGATTTTTTAAATTTATTTTTTTATTATTATTATTTTGTGCAGGGTCTCACTATGCAGCTCAGACTCATAGCGATCCTCCTGTTTTCTGCCTCCTTAGAGCTGGAATTACAAGCTTGCGCCCCCACGCCCAGACTACATGGCCTGCTGCACACCCTGGGTGAGACCGGTGCAGCGTGCGGTACAGGGGATCAAACCCTAGCGCCTGCACTTACCTAAGCAAGTGCTTAGTCTGCTGAGCTATCTTGCTGGCTCTGATCTGCTCTTTTTGAAACAAAATACAACTTTGTTTTAAAAAAAAGTCCGTAAGGGAACTGTCGGATCACACCACAGCTTCACATTTGCTCAAAACACTAGGCAAATGCAGACAAATGCATCCAGACAAGCTGATCAACCGGAAATAGACCCCTCTCACACCCGCGCCCGTGACACGTCACCAGGGACCTGAGCTCCGCAGAGACTCGGCCTGTGTTGAGAGCCACGCCCACCCTCATCTGGAGCAACACCTTTCTCTGATCCCCAATGAAGCTTCTTCTCCCCTTTCACAACCACTTTATGTCTCAAGCAAACACCAGGACCCCTCAAGGTATAGGGTCAGATTTGCAGCATTTTTGAACTTAAACATTAAATCATAGTAAATGGTTTCTGCCTGATTTTATTAGGTTTCTGCTTGGGTTTTAATGGGCCATTGAAAGTGTCCTATACTTGTGCCCTTAAATTCCTATTTGCAACAAATCTGAGATTTTAACTACAAAATGTTATAGTGCTGCCATATTTAAATTCTGGTACAAATACATAAGCAGAGTTATACCACCATCTTGTGAAATAGTGTAGCTTTGGTGAATATTTTACCAGTACCTATGGATCACCAGCTGTGTGTGTGTGTGTGTGTGTGTGTAATATAATATTACAAAACAGTTGAGACATTTTTAACATAAATGTTAAAAATTTGTTTTATACCTTAAAAGACTGTGTACCTTTAAAAGGATTTATTAAATGTACTTGGGATGGCTTGTTAAAAATAGTTCATGAGTTACATTAAATAAAAGCCATGCAATATCCCAAGCTATATATATAGATCTTTATATTGAATAGAGATTTGTCATTTATGTTTAAGATAATTATGCAAATCACATTCAGCCCACACATTCTGAATTGGGAAAACTACATTTATGTCTTTTTCCTCATTTATAAGTCTTGTCTAAGGGGTTCTGAGTGGGCAGCACACAGCTGGGCTTTGGCAGCACCCTATAAGAGAAAAGCATCTCCCTTCCTCTCTACAGTCCCTCTTTTCCTTCAGCAGGGCTTACAAAGCCCTTAGCTCATTCCCAGAGCTTCTGAGGACCCCAGAGAGATTTCAGCAAATAGCAACAAGAACAACCTCAGGAGATTAGTGCAGGGTCCGTAGCCCATCCCTTTCCCTCCCACCCTTGCCCTGTCCTTTATGCTTTCTAAGGGCCTCTATAGTTTCAATATTTTCCTCTTATTTTTTCAGAGAGAGCTGTCCTTCCTAGCCTTCCCTGATGAGAGAAACAGGGAAGAAATTGCAAAGAAATCATATCCTAGCTCAGCACTTATTTTCCTAAGGACCAAGACACAAAAAGACATGCCTGCGATCAGGAAAGGACCGGTTTCTGGCCAGGCTAAGCAATCCCAGAGGCCTAGGCACCACAGGGGCATTTCCTGTGTCCAGGCTGTACCAGATGTGAGCTGAGATGCGATCTCAATGGGAACAAACTGTTACCTTCTTAGGCATGTGGATCAGACTTTGGCAAGAGTGTTTTTTAGCAGAAACTCTCTGTCTGTTCCATGTTTAAGGGCAGAAGCATTACTTGCTAAGTGCACACCATGAAAATGGAAAATGTTTGTTTCCAAGTTGAGTTGCTGATGCAAATTCTGATAACCACCGGCTGCCCTGGCTCCTGGCAGTGACTGCAGCCAAGCAGCACACAAGCTGCAGCGTGGCTCCGGGCAGAAACCACAGCACTGTAGCCAGCATCCCAGCTCCCCTGGACACACCTCTAGGCACACACCGCCCCTAAACTGCAGGTTGTGTTAACATTGCCTCCTCATCTTCCTGCCCCACCCTGTCCCTCCCTCCCTCAAGCCCCAACCCTTGCCCCACACAATGGGATTTTTGTTTACTTCGGTAGCATGTGACGGTGCAGTTCCTGCTTTGCCTAGCTCTGGGCTGCAGGTCTCTCAGGTAACAGGTGGAAGCTTCCCCTGTTGGATTCTAGGCATGAGACAGTGACCTCATAGGGGTGGAGCTCTGGGACTTTGCAGAGGTGGCAGCCACAGCCAGGTAGCCTGGAGAGGAGCTCTGAGTTCTTTCCTCGCTCCTAGTGACTTCAGCCTGACCTGGAGGTACCTCGCTGCCCTGCCATTCCTGCAAACCTCTGAAACCCATCTGTGCTTCGATGGAGCCCAAAGAGCCCCCTGGGAAAGAGAACTCAGGCAGCAAGAAAAAGAACCTGGGCTTCTTGCGGTCCAGACTGTACATGCTGGAGAGGAGGAAGACGGACACCGTGGTGGAGGGCGGTGTGTCTGGGGACCACTCTGGGGCCTTGCGGAGGAGCCAGTCGGACAGGACGGAGTACAGCCAGAAGTTGCAAGGTAACCCCCAGAAGCCAGCTGCCCCAGCTGTGTCTCTGCTGGTCTCCTGTTGCAAGGAGCACACTGATGGTCGAGGAGAAAATCCAGCACCACTGCCCCGCAGAAAGGGCGGGTGAAAGTAAACACGGCTCACTAAGGACAGGGAAAGTTGTATTATGGGATGGGGAGAGAGTGACTTATGAATTATGCTTCATGTCACTAGTCCCGCTTGTGGGTGTGTGTGTGCATGTGTGTGTGTGTGTGTGTGTGTGCACACACACATGCACCTCCCCACACAACATATAATCCTACTTTTCTCTTTTCTTCTGCCCCCAAGTGAAGAAGTCAAAAGCACTAGAAAGGAAATGACTTAGAAACCTATGAAAGCCAGTTTGTCCCAGGAGGTAGCTCTGTGATGTTACGTCACACTGTGAGATCTAGTGAGGTAATCGAACTGTGACTGTTGTTATTTTAAATGTGGACATGGAACTCCAATCGCATCTGTGAAAAATAGCTAACATTACAGTCAGCAGGATGGTGGAATAGAATTTTCTGAAAATCACTGAGGCGATCTTGTCACCCAACTATGTGAAGAGATGTTCACCCTGTGCTGGGTGACTTTTGAGGAAATATCTTCAGTTTATTTTGTGATGGCTGTAAGATAATTTGACAGTCATCATAACCCATTTTCTAGTCTCCTGCATTTCCAGTCCTACCCATCCGTGCTTCATTAACGTGCAGGGTTTTAAGTCCCTGTGGATGGAGCTGTCTGGGGGCCTTCCTGAGCTTGCCTGGTCTCGACTAAGCACACTTTGCGTTTGTACCTATGTCACCCATGGTGAGCTGTCATGCTGGACTTGGAAATGTACCACTTTACTGAGACCAAAACGACATGGGTTCACTTAGCATATTGCATTCCTAGAAAGCAAGTGTAGACTTGGTTATGTACATAAAATTAAATAAGTAAAATGATTGAAATTAAATCTTTGAGGGGCCGGGAAGATGGCTCATTAGAATAAGCGCTTGCCTGGCAAGTGTACGGGCCTGAGTTCAATCTCCAGTTCTGCTAAAAAAAGAAAGAAATTAAATATTTAAAAAGAATTACTGTGAGCTGATACTTTTCAACATTAAATTGCAGTGTCAGTCTTACCCTTAAAGATTATGTTTTTAACGATGTTTTTGTTTTTATTTTTATTTTTCCATTTTTCATAACAGGCCTCAAATTCAGGACTTTGTGCTTGTGCCAGGCAGACACTTATGTACTTGTAGCTTAATACCAGTAGCCCTAAAAATTATTTTTTTTTAATGAAGGAAGAATACTGGTTGATCTTTAACTTTTCTCAAGACAGTGTATATGTTGGAAAGAATGCAAATTTTTCAGCCATATGCATTAGATTTCCAATCCTGATTTTTTAGCTTTATACCTGCAACATTTTTATCAGATTACTTAAAATTCCTGAGTTGCAACTTCTTATTTGTGAAAGTGAGACTCATATACTTAACACATAGCGTTTTGAGAAAAATGAAATTAAATAATTAGACAGAACACCCAATTTATTAGCTAACATGGTATGTGTCCAACACGTGGCAGTTATTTTAAATTTTAGGAATAATAGATACCATAATAATAAATAGGGCATAACATATTAAAATAGATTTACATATTTCGTAACTCTTAAATCCTTTTGTTCTTGTTTAAAAACCACAAAAAGCTCTAAAGGACGAGTGCTAGCTTTAATGTCATGTTTCTTTTGTGTTTCACTAATTAGGCGTTTCGCTGGCTCTAATTTTTCACTGGCAAAATAAAAACAGGGAATAATATTTATGGCTCAATACATTTTGCTGCCCTCTTCCTAAAATGGCCTTTAATACTCAACCGCACGGCGTAGCAGATGTGCTCTGGTCATTTTGTAGAACCCTCAGGTTTCCACTCAGATGTGTGGATCTCCTGTCCTTGCAGCAGAAGGAAGATACTCAGGAGCTCGGTTGTGTTTTAGAACTGTTTGTGCCAGGGAAGATCACCAGGGAATGTGGAATATCACATCAGAGCAGTAAATGGGGGGGAGGGGTCCCTGAGAAGCATCAGGTTTTTAGGTGTCATTCAATAAAATGCAAGTCAGGCCTAGTGAGCTCTTAGAAAAGTTCTACTGTGGTTGCTTCGGCGACAAGGAGAGGCACTTTCCATCAGTATTCACAGCAGTCAGCGTCATGCTTAGCTGCCCTGCCGGTGGGGACCTACCAGCACCAGCTGGCTCCTGCATCACCTTGCTGAGTTCTTAGTGAGAAACAAGGGCTTTTTTTCTGCCTTCCTTGGGAATTGTAGCTCACAAGACACATTAAATAAAGACCTGGGCTAGTTAGTGCTTAGGCAGTAGCCCAGGTCACTGTGTGCTTTCCAAGACTAGAAGTTCTGGTAATTCTACAATCCTCAAATTATTTAGCAGATTGTTCTTCTTCGGGGCTGTGTTGTTACTTGAGTAGAACAATTCATGGCTGTAACTCTGTGGAAGCAAGGTCCCTGAGAGCTTGTGAGCACATCTCTTTAACTCTAACTCTGCAGTCCACTGGCTCTCTCACTTGAGCAATGTAAGCCCTAAGTTGCAATGGAAGCTTGAGAAAATGGTACATGGAGTGAGAACTGCTGACTTAGAGCAATAGAGCATGGCTGGGAGGACACTGGACAGCTGGCCTCACCTCAATGTTTTTACCACTGTACTTTAAGTGGTGCAAGAACAGTTCAATACTTAACCAGTGTGAGCTTTCTTTACTTGGTGAAAGGATTCATTCAGTTACCTGGCACTGATTTCTATGTTAGGTGCTGGTCCTGGGGGTTACGGTGGTGAGTAGAAGCGGAAGGTGTACCAGGAAACACAACTACAAAGTGATTAAGAGGACATGCTTGACCTTTCTTTCAAAGAGGCACGAAGACTAGTGAAGTGCTGGGGGTGGGGTAGAGAGTAGGTAAACAAGTCAGTGCAATTACAGCTTGGTAAAAGTGGATGAACGACCATTGGCCCTGAACAGGAGGACGGAAGAGAGCACATAGCTGGGTCTCTTGGGGCTGATAAGCTGGGGTTGGCAAGGAAGCACGAATGGGAAGAGAAAAGCATTTTAAGTTCCTTGGCATGCTTAGTCTGGCTGTTATTTCCTTGTCCATAGCCTAGTAGCCAGCCTCATCACCCCCTATCCCCTTCACCTCCTCCACACTGTGTGAAGGAGACTTACTTGGCTGGTCTGCTCACCTCTGTCCTTCCTACCATGCCCAGCACTCAGGAGGAACCCAAGAACTGTTCATTAGAATCAGGGGCAGAGCAATAGGTTCTAGGCAGGGCACGAAGCCTGAGATAAGAGCCCGTGTGTGTGTGTGTGTGTGTGTGTGTGTGTGTGTGTGTGTGTGTGAGAGAGAGAGAGAGAGAGAGAGAGAGAGAGCTCCTCAGATGCAGGGATCTGTGACTCTGTTAATATGTCTCAGGGGTGGAAGTGGACAGCTCTGCCTACGTGGCAGGTAACGCTCATCAGAAGCCCACCCGACCTGGGCCTCATCCTGAGCACACCACACCCACATCTCAGGTCACTGCCCACCAGTCAGGCCTCCCCACAGAGCTACAACAAACTGGCTTCCAAGCCAGATAAGTCCCTCCCTGACACTCTGCAAGGCTTGAAAGGATCTGAGTAGGGGACTTGCAGTGACCAAGTTGTAAAAACAAGGAAGGGCTTCATATCTGATTGCCCCTATGAACTACATGCTCACAATGTGTGTCATTCCAAGTTAGCCACAAAAAGTGTCTGTACAGGTGAACACACAGAGATCCACAGCACAAGGCTACTAAAGGGTCACTGATCTACACCCAGGGATCTTCCCTGAAAGCCCTTGGCAACCAATGTTGCTAACCATACAGGTTTTCTCTCAGTATAAGTGCAATGAACTAGGTGCTTGTGTCTCTCCAAAACGTGTGTGTTGAAGACAAACTTCTGTGTTGTACGTGTAGGAAGTGGAGCCTTCAGGGGTGGACTTAGTGCCCCTGTAAGAAAAGTCCTGAGAGAGCTTAATCTTCTCATTGCTCTTTGCCAGCTGTGGCTACAAACATCTACACACCCAGAAGCGGCCCTCAGTGCCACCCAGAGGTAGGAGGACCTCAGGCCTGGGCTTCCCAACCACCAGGATGAGGAGAGTAAATGGTTGCTGTTTAAGCCACCCCATCTTCAGCATGTGGGTTCTGGAGCCTGAACCGACCAACCCAATGGACCAGCTACTTGTATCCTCTATGACCACACTAAGTCAATTCCAGTTAATTCTGTGGTCAGTGCAAATATTTGCCAAGAGAAAGAACAACAGCAAATGGGTGTAACTCCTCTATTGTTGCTGGTAACCAAAATCCCTTCTTACTTCATCTTTTTTTTTTCCTGTGGGACCTTCTTCCTCTTCCTTTTTTGTTATTACAGGGCATTTTTCCCCCAAAGGTGATAATTTCATTCCATTAAGAATTAGTTGTTTATCTTTATAAAAATCCTGAATTAAGAATAATGGTCACCTAAAAGCAGAACATTTGAACAGAATAGCATATCTGGTTAGAGATCAAATGGCTCACCTAGAAAGTTCGGGGTGCTAAAATTACAAATCCATTTCACATGTGAGGTTTTTAAAGATTACAAACAATGTGTAAGGAAGCTGTTTTTCTCTTACTGCATAAGGGTCTCTTTTGAGTATGTACTGGTTGTCTTCCTTCCCTCACCCAGCAGGGTTTTTTGTTTGTTTGTTTTGTTTTGTTTTGTTTTTTTGCTGTACCAGGGATTGAACTCAGGACCCTGGACTTATCAGGCAAGCACTTCTTCTACTGAACTATCTCCCTAGTCCCCCCAGCAGGGGTTATTAACATGAGAAGATTTGCTGAGTTTCGCTTCAAGGTGCATAGAAGGTGGGAGAACATTAATGGGACAGCACTGTGCATGTCTCTGTCCCCGTGCCACAGGCCCTTCCGTCCCTGCCTGCCCACCTAGTACTGAGGAGCCTTTTCCCCTTTCCTTTCCTCCATGCAGCATTTAGTGTAATGGGAAATAGCCAGATCACCGGATCACGGGTAATGTGACACCAGTACAAATAGGTGTGCGACGTGGTTTGAAGCACAAGCCTTTATAAAAGTCAAAGCACTTTAAGTCCTTTCTACTCATTCATGCGTAACGACCAAAGTGAAGCCTGATCCTTCTCTCTCCGTTTTTTCAGTAAGAGTACCTTGCAGCTCGCAGAAGAACTATTTGTATCAAAAGGGTGAACCACAAAACTCAAGAAGCTTGGCGCTATCCCTCCTCTCTTGCAACTCTGTGATAGGGAAAGTGATTCCTTCCGTATTTGACGGAAGTGCTTGAAGATGTAACTTTCTAGGGTAGAAAATACAACTCCTAGTTGTGCTTTTTTTCTAATCCATAAAAAATGTTTGTCAAAGTGTCGAACAAGAATGAGGAGGGAAGGCAGAAGGAAAGGAAGGGTTCAGAGGAAAGAGATGAGACACCTGTTGAGAGAAGGAAAAGAGCTGAGGAAGAGACAGACGAGAGACACTCGGGCTACATGTGGCTGTGCTTTCGTTGAAGCCAGAACAAAGCTTCTGTTTATAGAAATACTTGCTCTGCATGCTGGAATCATATTCACTTTAACACTTTTGGGGGTTGATTTTCTGGTGAAAGTGGGATTACTGCAAGAAGCATTAAACTTGTAAGCAATGCAATGTTTCAAACCAGGCAAGGCTTGGCTTCCAGCTCTACTCTGCGGCTCCTTTGCAGCCCTGGTTGGTGAGGGTGCAGCTGAGCTTCCTGCCTCATGGTGCTTCCCACTTAGAGGCTGAGTCTGGAGCCTTAGACTTTTTGCCTCACCCTGCTTGGAGGTCCCCGCCCAGTCCTCCTAGTTGCCAGCTGTGGTTGTTGTTGCGTGTGCCAAAGGCAGATTTTGTGACCATACCAGCTGTAGGCTGCCACATGGACAAGCCCTTGTGGTGGGAGAGCAGGGGGAGACAAGAGGAAGGGGAGAGGCCTCAGGGCCCCGGGACACATGTGCCCCATGACCTCTGCAACTATTAGCGTGAAACTGAGAGATCTGCGAAATCTAAATGACAACTCTGCCTCTGGCTTGCTATGAGGACAGGCTTATCAGGCGTGAAGGGCGAAACAAGTGTCAGTGAAGTTTCCCAGCTCACTGTGCAGCTTTCAAACACACAGACAACTGCATGGCCCCGTGTGTACCCTTGCTGCAGACCACCCAGGAAAAGCAGCCGGGAAGACTTTAAGGCTGGCATTTGTGTGCAAGATATTTTCCTTCTTCTACTCCAGATCCCAGAAAGAGAAAGGGAAGGGAAGGGGAAGGGAAGAGGAGACCCAGTGTTTGTGACCTGTCATCTGCCACCCCACACACACTGTGACTCGGTCCCAATACCTTCCACTTCTGGCTTTCGTGGTGGCTGGATTTGAGCTCAGAGGCTTTCACTTTTGAAAAACAGAAGCCAGCTACTCAAGTGACTCATGAGGTCTTTAATAAATACCATTTACTAATAATAAATCTAAGCCATTTGGTGATCAAAGCACATACTTCGCAGTGCAGTGAAATTCCTCTGCAGTTGTGAAAAGGCTCGACTTCCTATTTTGCATTTTGGAATATGCACTATTTCTTTTGAATTACTGTGGCATGTCCCTGCCAATGCTGTTGTTTAATAAATGCTTTTTGAATAGTTGCCACAAAACTGAAAGTTAGGTTAAAGTAATCTGCCCTAAGGATAGCTTAATGATCTTTATTTCCCACGTTACTGGATATCTGGAGAATCTCTTTAAATTTTATGCCTGTCGTCATTTTTTTTTTATTTCAGTAAAATCTCAACTGTATCTGATAAACTGAAAGCCCCATTCTATAGCACAGGTGTGTGTGTGTGTGTGTGTGTGTGTGTGTGTACATTTTTAAATGAAAAGAATATATACATAGCGGAGATAGGCAGCTCTTTACAGGGGTAGGTGAATTCTATGAAGTAAGCCTACTCTGGGAGCCATAACTTACACATGACATAAAGAATAGTATTAGGACGAAAAGCCTTTGTCTCAAGTGCTCAGTAATTTCTGTCTTGATTAATAAACCCGGAAGAAATGAATATTCGATGGTACCTGTCTTGGTGTCCTTGACAAAGAAAGCAATCTTGGGCCACCCAGTGTCCGGCTGCCAAAGAAAATGACCGACAGGCTACGTCCTCTCACACTGGTCTCAGGACCCAAGGCTTTGCGGCACCTCTCTTGAATGCTTTTTAATACTGGCTCTCCAGAGTCAGTACAGAGTTGTCACCGGTTCTGCACCTGCCATTGTTGTGAAGTGCTTGATGAAGACATTTGGTGGTCTCTGCTAGTGCCTTCCAGGGTTTAGTTAAAGAAACTTGGCCCTCCCTTAGAAATTAGAACACATCCCCTCTCAAGGTAAAAACAAGCATTTATTGTAGTTAGCAACCAGGAGTGTAGAGCTAACGTTGTACCTAGTTGCAGCTTTTTTCTCTGATTAAAAGAACTTCTTCCCAAATCTCTATTAAGTCTGGACTCTATCGCCGGGGCCTCTGTGCACCTGGGGAGGTCTTTTCCCTGATTCCGTCCGACCTAACGTGGCACAGGAAGAAAACACTCTCCTACTGCTCAGATTCTGGGACTGCAGACTGACCTGACTGACAAAAGGCAGATTAGCAGGAGGACGAGCATGCCTGTTCCATTTGAAATTAATGTGTGTATGTGGGGGTAATAGACAGAAGAGAAATTCCAAAGAAGAAACTAGACTTGGTTGTGGGAGAGCTGTGTGCCATTTGAACAAAGAACAAGTAATTCTGGAGGTGTGAAAATACAAAGAAAAATGAGGGTGTGGGCTGGAGACAGGAAATTGTGGGACGGGAACTAGGATCCACAGGAGGGCAGTTACAGGGACATCAGAGTTATTTTATTAGGGTTTGTGAAGACTCATGAGGCCCCTAGTGACAAACATTTCTCCACTTTCTGATCCAAGCAAGATGCTGTGTCTTGGAAGTTTATTTCCTGCTTTCAGATAGGAAGAACGAAGCAAGGAACCCTTCTTTCCCTACTACGTCTCTCTCTCTCTCTCTCTCTCTCTCTCTCTCTATATATATATATATATATATATATATATATATATATATATTATTATTATTATTACATGTTTATAGTTTACCATTTCTTAGGTGCTTTCAGTGCAAAATAGTCAAAACACCAAGGTGGAATATTTGGTGCCATCTGATATTCTTTTCTTTTCTATTTTGTTCTTATTTTGTATTCCTTTCTATTTTCTATTCTTTATTACTTGGTGCTCTCACTTCCATTTGACATAATTGCACACAAAGTAGAGACTTAGTCTTACCTTGGTGCTTGAGCAATGCTTGGTGCTTGGTAAGTATTTAATTGCCTATCAAACAACTAAAAATACTCAGTGGATGACTGCACCCATATTGATAATTATATTTTTCCATACTCATTTCCTCACTATTTAATAGCAGTCAATTTTTGATGAGAGACAGAGACAGAAATAGAGACAAAAACAGAGACAGAGACAGAGTAACAGAGACAAAGAACTTATAAACTGGGAAAATTGAATTTCTTGGCCAAACAAAATAGACACTCACTTTTATGAATTTGCTCTAAGTGTCTATATGGACCAGATGTGAATGTAGGTTCTGAGACCTAAAAGAAGTCAGAAGGAAGCCAGCCTAGCAAGCACAGCGGGCATCTCAGAGTCAGTTAGAGGAAAGCACAGTTCCCTGAATTACACATCTCTGGTGGCTCTCTGGCTGCAGAAACTGAGATAGAAATAGGATGCTGAAAGTTTAATAGGAAACAGCCTTGTGACCACCAGTTGGGGAAGAGGAGGAAAGGATGTGAGGCTGGGCAGGGAAACAGTGGAGCTGCAGTATGGTTTCAGTTCTGCTGATGGAGGAGCCTATAAAGTTGTTGCTTGGGGCAAAGAACCCAGGGTCAGGCTCACCCTTCTCCTTACTGGGGGGGGGGGGATGATAGGAAGGCGATGGCTGGAGAGGCAGCTCCTGGGGAAGCCTGTCTGCTGGGGATGCTCATGTCATCCTGAGGGGGAACTGGTTACCCCATCCCGACATCCACCACGTGGCAAGCAGCTTCCTAATACTGTAGAGCAACACAGCAACTGGAATAAGAAAGAACGCAATTGTGTCTCTAAGACACCGAAGTGCATCTGAATCCAGTGAGCTTGTCCAGGGACAGAGAGCATCCAACCAGTGGGACTCGCCGCCCTGCCACCTGGACAGGACTACCGTGACTTTCCAGTTTGGGGGCTGAGAGGTGGGACAAACAGCAAGTGGGCTGCTATAGGTGGCACCAGGTGCACTGTGTCGCCTCATATACTTATCGGTGGTGACACTGAGATTCAGAGAGGTGCAGCCACCTTCTCAGCCCTCACATAGTCAGAAAGTGGTGAAACTGGTTTTCCTGAAGATCCTTTTGCTCTACGGTCAACAAGTTTAAACCAACATGCAGCGTCCACTGAGGGTTGAGGAGAAGCAGCTGCTTTGTGGTTTGTTCTTAAGGAATTGCTCAATTCTAACAAACTTTTGGAGAAAACTCAAAAACATCCCTATACCTTTAAAATCTCCACTGCGTTCATCTACAATGCTGATGTAGTGACTGAATATTTTCCAGGAGTTGTGTTATTTTATGGCTGTTAACAAAATGCTGCATGCATAGAAATTAGAAAAAATATATAGCTGCCCTGAATGAAGGTTTCATAGAATCACTAGATTGTTCCACCCTAAAAATGCAAGGCCTGTGATCTGGGCTCCTCAGTCTCTGCAAACTGCTCCCCGTCACCAATAGAGACGCAGCTGGATACAGATGTTTGTAAAAGCCTGGGTCAGAGGACAAACTTGCTCTTTTTCTAAACGTTCCTCAGTCCTTTCCATTTTCTATAGCACTGGTAAACTTACCCCAGTGCAGGTTGTATTCATCAGCATTTTGTCAGCAGGACCAAATATATGACACTGAGGAGGAAGAGTTTGTTTTCCTTGCAGTTTTAGTTGCTTTTCAGTCCATGGTCAGCTGGCATGAGGGAGGGACCAACATGGCGGATGGTGTGGGGGAAAGAACGACTTCATTCACATGGGGTGGGAAGCACAGCAGGGCAACAGTTCCAGAGAGGAAGGGGCTGGAACCAAACATAGACCCAAGTCTACACCTCCAAGCCCCACCAAGACACATCCAGTATCACCAGTCTCCTGTGCAGCTCTCAAGCTAATTAGGTTGACAATCCAGATTAAAGAAGGGCTAAATATACTCCTAGGGTTTTTCAAGATTCATCCATTGCAAGATGAAAAAATAATTCAGCCTTAGCCTTTGAAATTACATATTTTTGTCTATGCATTATAATATGTGATACATTAATGCTAAATCACACATATTGGAGGTGGATGCTTACAGAAGTTTCAGCGAGGCACAAATATTTTATGATGAAACTGTGAAATTTAATCTATGGGTAAACTCTAAAGATAGCATGCTTAAGTAAAATACGGCAGACACAAAAGTGATTCTACTTCCATGAGGTCCCTGGAACAATCAAATTCATATGGACAGAAAAAAAGGGTGATTCTGAGGGGCTGGTGGGAGAAGAGGAGAGTTCCTGTTTAATGATTACAGAGTTTCACTTTGGAAGATAAAAAAACAAGGTCTGGAGATAAAGACAGCGAGTGTACTTAATGCTGCTAAACTGCATACCTAAACGGAGTTGACATGGTCAACTTCAAGTCACGCAGAGTTCTTTTGGTTTTGATTTTTAGAGACAAGTTCTCGCTATGCACTTCAGGCTGGCCTTGAACTGACTATGAAGCCCAGGCTGGCCTCAACCTGTGGAGATCCTGCTGCCTCAGCCTTTTGAGTGCTGGCACTATAGGCATCTGCCACTGTGCTCAACATATGTCATTTAAATTTTACCACAATAAAAAAATAATAAAAATTGCTGGTGGTCCCTGGGATATAACATAAACATAGAGATTAAGACCTCTCCCATCCCGATTCCACCTACTGCCTTACCTCTCACTCACCTGGAGCACCTTTTACTTTTTATGTGTCATGCTAGCCTCTGATTCCCCATGTTTGAGTGCTTGTCCATATGCTGGTTATTTTACGTACTCCTATTTGTCTTTTCCAGTGTGGACTTCTGGGTCTTCATACCCAAAATAGACATATGTTTCACAACTTTGGGATTTCTTTTATATTTGATATTTGCTTGTCAATATTTCTTTCATTGGGCTCAATTTCTGAAAGACAGGAACATTTGTATCTGTAGTGCCTAGGGAAAGGTCAAAATGTCCTCAATAACTGTGTCTATTGAGGTAACGAGTGAGTGAATAAATGAATGATCCATGGGTCGTAAGAAGTCAGACAGTGACCATCCTGGTGGATCCGTTTCCCATGGGTGGCTCTGTCCCATCTAGGCTGGGATCAGCCTTGCTGGCTTCAGGGTTGTAGCATGTAGATATGGACCTAACTCGGCTGAAGGAATTAGTTTTCAATTTTTGAAATGTCTCCTATTTCTCTTTTCTGTACTATATTTTAGTGAGTAATCTGTGCGATCTGTACTATACTTTGGCAGGTGACCTGTGTGTCAGCTATTCACTGCTGTGACAAAGTCCCCAAGAATGGCAAGTTAAGAATGACAAGAAGCTTGTTTGGGCTCATGGTTTCAGAGGCTTTGGTCCATGGCTGGCTGACTCTGTGACTGGGTCCTTGTGGCACAGCAGAAACCCGGACAGCCAGTCTGTCTGGGGTGAGATGCAATCTGTGCTGTTTTAATTTGCATTTCTCAAATGACCTATGATGTTGAACTTTTTTTCATATATTTGTTTGCCATTTCTGCTGTTTCATATGAAAAGTGTCTGCTCATTTCAGATGCCTGCTGTTGGACTAGGCCTTGAAATTTGGGGGTTCTGAAGTTCTTTATATATTATGGACATTAGTCCTTTGTCTGAGGAATAACAGGTGAATTTTATCCCATTGTGGGCCATCTCTTTACTCTGTTGGTGGGTTCTTTTGCTGTGCAAAAGCTTTTTAAAGGGCCAGGGAGATGGCTCAGTGGAATAAGCACTTCCCTGGCAAGCGCAATGGCCTGAGTTCAAACCCTAGTTCTGAAAAAAAGAAAAAAAAAAAGCTTTTTAATGTGATGAGATCCTGGTTGTTTATTCTTTGTAATACATCCTGTGCCAAGTTTTGTTTGTAAAGTCTTTGTGTGTACCTATCTTAGAGAGCTTTACCTATTTTGTTTTCCAGCAGATTAATTTTCTCGTCTTGCTTTTTTAGTTAATCAAATCTGTGTATCTAAAAACAAATCTGTATATCTAAAAAATAAGCAATATATACTTGCTCATTTAAAATAAATACTCTCAGGGTTTTGCCTCTTAATACCAAATATTTAGGGTTGTAATTATGTTCTAATGCTGCTGGTAGCATTTGAGAATACTCAAATCTTATTACTTTCTACATAGTGCAATTATAATTTCATAGTGTCCTTTTGCTTTGTATTTTAAATATTTCTGCCTAGAAGTAACATATCAACTTAAGATATAAATTATACATCTTTTAGATAATTTTCTTTCTAAGAATACTTAGAAAGCAAAGTCAATATTCTCTGAGAAATGTAGTTTCCTGAAATTTGCAAGCAGAATCTTGTATAATCAACATATACCTGTAGTCAAACTTCTGTTTCAGCAAATAATTAATAAAACAAGATTTTAGAATAGGAATCTTAATAAAAAAAGCTGGAGCCCTGTATACTTTTTCTATATGTTCTTATAAAGATGTGCAAATTAAAATCAACAAAAGATATTCAAGCCATACTTTGGCTTTTCCATGTTTGTACCTCCGGTTCAGCCCCCGACCCCCGTTTAGGCCCCGAGATCACAGCGTCTGCAGTGAGGCCCTCACTACAGTCACTGAGCGCAGGTGACACACTGCACGACCCATCGATTGCTGTTTCACACATGGTGCTTCGAACCTGTGGCTTGCAGAATAGCTAAGTGAAAATAAACAAGAAACACTGTTTCACAATTGTGTAAAACGTAGCTAAAAATGGAGATGATTTAATGAGAAGAAAGTTTTGAACTAATAGTGCTTCGACGAGATATCACGTCTGCATCTTGTACTATGAATAACTACTACAAAGACAACACTATGCAATGCATTAATTATTGTAACGGCCTACTAACCTGTTTTGAAACTTTCTCATTGCTGCTTCTTTCTCAATAAAATCATTTTAAAAAGTGGAGATGAAAGGTTGGGGAGATGGTTCAGTGACACAACTCCTTCCTACAATATAAGAGGCCATGAGTGCTGCAAAAACAAATAAATAAATATGCCCCTATATTTAATTGATAATAGAGACATTGCCAATAAACAGAAGAGAGAGCAGGAAATAATACAATAATGCTCGGGTAATTTTCCCATAATTTATCCAGGACATCTTATTTTTAATTCATGCATAATGGACCAAAAAAAAAAACAATGAAAGAAAGACGTTGGTACTCACCCCCACTTCATTCTGTTATTTGCATCTTTGTAAGTTTCTGCTCACATGACAGGTCCTGACCTCTCTGTTGAGTAGCAATGACAGCCACCACCCACTTTATTTTCCATCATAGTGCCTACTTCCTAGTGGGTATGCCATGTATCTCCCCATAAATGGGGCTAGTTTTTTCTCTTCCATCATTAAATGATGTTTCATAAATGCTGGGGTTTTTCTCCACTTGTTGCTATAGTACTGGCATGTAGGACAGGCTTTCCCAGCATTGACAGTCCTTCCTGATTAGGCAGCCTAACTCTGGTGCACAGTGCCATAACCTGCATTGCCCAATGTCGCCAAGGTTCCCTGTGCACTGGCTGCAGGTAGAGCTCTTGTTCCCCGGTTATGATGACCCCAGAAACTCTAAACATTGCCAAATGTCCCCAGAGGGAGGGGAAATTTGCCAGGCAAAAGCTACTGCTCAAGAACTATGTCTATCACCATGAGCACTCAAAACTTACTTGTCAAATGAATGGAAAAATTGGTAAAATCAGTGTGCCTCATCCAGCTAGAATTTTCATTCCCAATAACAGAAAAATCATATCAGAACAATTAAATGCAAGGAAGACTTTACCAGGCTATTTTACTCCTCTACAGAGGGCTTAGACTCATCTTCTCCCACTAAGAACTTTAAACAAAGACATTTCTGGAGGGCATCCATTTATTTAGTGCCTAATTGTGCTGCCTGCACTGTTCTCAACGAGGAGCCTGTAATTCAAACCAATGCCACTTACGTATTTTTCAAGCCAGGTAAGCTTTGTTCAATTCCTTTTTGAAATCAACTTCTCTGCTTCGCGCAGCAATTAACAGTCACAGGAAATAAATTCCTTGCTTTTCAGATAAGAATAAAATGTTTCCCTGCCTCCGTTCGACCTTTCTAATCCACAGCCGTGGAGCCTCTGCTTCCCTACATTTCCACTTCATACGGTCTTGGCTTCTCTCCAAAACCTGCCTGACATACAATTATTTCCAGCCTATTACACAGAAGGCCTGCTCCATTCATCTTTCTGGGGGTCAGATTTCAGTTGAAACTGATAAAAGATTTTACTGTGTGAAACTTATGTCAGTAGGGTTTGATGCAATGCCAAACCCAAGGGTCTGGGGGTGGCTGGGCAAATAGGCTTTGTAGCCTGGTAAGAAAGAGCATTTGTAACTACATCTGGAGGTTTGGTAAAGATCTAGCTGGATCAAAGCTCTGCACTGTGTGGGCAGAAAGGGTGCAGGACTGACAGGGCAGGCGGGGTGAGGTTGAGAGAATCCGGACTCAATTTCCATCTCTGTTACTTACAAGAAGCATTCTCTGTAAAAATCAGCTTCATTTTCTAGATAAAGGACAGAACTTGCTAGAGCTATCACCTTGTCCTCTTTACCCATTCTTTCCCCAACTGCCCTGTTTCCATGGCATTACCACCCAGCTAAACTGCTCTGAAATCTGTGAATCCAGGGTCCCTTTTCCCCCACATCCTCCCTGGGTGGTTCCCTGTTCCTGCTGAGTTGACCCCCTGACTTCCTGGCAGCTCTCTGGCCCCTTTCTCCCTCCCTGCAGACTGCCCCTGCCTGCTGCTAGCTCCCCACTCCTCAGCCTAGCACTGTCCTGCAGAAGCCACAGCACACTTCCCACAAGTAGCTGGCAGTGTCACCTGCTTTAAAAGCCCTATCAATTCTCACTGGTCTTAAAACTCCCAGATCCCTTAAGTTGCCCTTTGAGCCTGTCCCCTGATGACTTCTGCAGACTCAATCCCTTCTTACACCCTCTGCTGTCCTTACATCCTCTCTGCATTTGCCCCTCCTTTTGCAGATGATGTGCTCCTTGCTTCTCACACCTCCTGCAGTCTCCCAGGACTTGAGCGAAGGGTCACAGCTCCAGTCTCCTTGACCTTGAGGCTGTGCCCAGCTCATGCTTACTGTCCTTCAACTTGGGCACCAATTTGAGACATGACTATTTTTAATTGCAGAGTAATTTGTCTGCAGAATTCTTTCTGAGTAATTTTCAACCCAGCATTTTTATTTGTCTCATTTAAATTGTAATAGAGGAGCAGTATTTTGGAAAATTAACTTTATCAAATTATTTCAGAGCACTAAAACAGCTTTCTTGGAAACAGGCATGCTCTCTCAATCTTCTGTTTCATCCATTTATGTAAACCTAGTTAAACTAATGTAATTATAATAAGAAGTACAACTGATACCATCGGGTATGCTATTGAACACAATGAATTCTTGGAAAATGGACAATTTGATCTTTAGGCAGGAAGTACATAGATAATGATGCATGTTTTAAGGAGGGAAAAGAAAATGCTGATTTGCCCTGAGACTTTAATAATCTATCATTATGTCTAATTACACAGTTTCTGGCACAAAGGGCTATCTTTTTATTCCCGCTGTATATATAACACAAAGTTCAGTATCAGTTCAAGTCCAATACATAATTTTGAAAATTCATATGAAAGAACAGACTCCAAAACTCCAAAAGCTCAGGAATTCATAAGCTTGTTAATCTCAAATGGTGATACTCTTTGATCTTACTTGTGAATATATTTGTGGTTCTGGTACAATTACATATTAACTAAGGGCTTGGTACTTTGATTACATTAT
Source organism: Ctenomys sociabilis (assembly GCA_004027165.1). NCBI lineage: Eukaryota > Metazoa > Chordata > Mammalia > Rodentia > Ctenomyidae > Ctenomys > Ctenomys sociabilis. Next base: position 57,298 of record PVKA01007197.1, on the reverse strand, counting down.
CTACCTGCTCTCCAGTTAAAATGATGGAAAGTTGCCATAGAAGTAAACATTGACTGGCTGGGGTCGGGGACACGGAACGAAAGTGAGAGCAGGTGTTGCTAAACAAAACATCAGGCAGAGCTGTGTGCTTGCTAATGAACGGGTCCTCTATAGCTCTTCTTTATTAAGCACTGGAAATTAAAATCCATGATTTTTTAAACTTTTAAAAAAAAATGTATGTACTACAGCGTCTACAGGGCCTCACTATGCAGATTGGACTCGTAGTGCTCCCCTGTCTTCAGCACCCAAGCACTGGGATCACGGGCACACACCACCGCACTAGGGCTCAGTCGCTGCCTCAGGGCACCCCGCGGGTGGGGCTGGCACAGCACGCTGAGGATCAAATCCCGGCCACTGCACTCTGCCTCAGCAGGCGCTTTAGTCTGCCGAACTACCAGGCCGGCCTTTCATGATTATTTTTTGGGAGTCACTCATAAAGTGAATCAGGTAGGGACCCGATTTACAAGGACACATCTTTAGAAGTAATAGTAGGCTGCATAGTTGGGTTGAGTGTAGCTGTTTTGGCAATCTTCTTGCTCCTTTCATGAGACTTACATTGCCAGTGAATGCTCAGAAACTTAGTTGCTTTGAGTGACCTAGCTTTGAGATAAATAGGAGAGAATTCAGTGTATAAAACTTCAAGCGTTACTATGTCCTGCCAAACAGCATGCGAAGCCTCTCCCAGCTCCGCATCGGGGTGAGCACAAACCGTGCGCCTTAGGCCTGCTGTGGAGCTGGCTGTGCAGCGGCTCTGCTGGCCTTGCTTTTTCCAGGCAAGGAGGGTAATTTCCTGATAGGTGCTCAGGATCGTCCTCACCAAGACCTTGGAGCATTTCTGAAGGGAACAATGGGAGGAGAAGCTGGTGCAGCCATGCACGAGCAGATGCGGAATAATAACAGGTAAATCGTGGTCATGAAGACAACGAGGACCGCTTCCCAAGAGATGTCTATGTAAAGCAGTTTCACACCTTATCTCAAGCTGCTAGCAGCAGGCTGTGGTTAAAGGGTAGGGTTAGAAGCCAGACAGATCCATGTTTGAATCCTGACCCTGCCATCACTGCCACATCCAGTGATGAGACTGTGGGCAAAGCACTTAACCTCGGTGTGTTCCAGCTCCCTCATGGGTGAAGGGCAAGGAATCAATGTATCTCTCTCTTCTGGGGCTTTCGTGAGCAAGAGGCAGGGCATGGTGTGCTCCGCATCTAGTACGGCGAGTGCCCAAGCGCAGTGGCTCAGCTCATTCCTGCTCTTGCTATGTCTCTTATTCCTCTTCCATGGAGGGAGCAATGCAATGACACTCAGTGGTCAGCCAAGGTCACACAGACAGGTGTGATCCTGCCAGTACTGTGCTCTCGGCCTCTCTGCCCCCAGGATTCCACCACAGGTGAGAGTGTCCAGGCGGCCCTGCCACCAGCCAGATGGGGGGGGGGGGACAGGCCTCCGAGTTGAGGTCGTCTTCTCTGAACCCCAGCCCTTCTGCGCAGCCTGTGTGCCATGGTTTGACTCCGCTCACATGCACCTCATCCAACTTCTTCATCTCCAGAACTGCCATGATGTTTTCACATCTGTGAGGAGTTTGTATCTTGATAATTATCACAATGCTTTTCAGGCTGTGAGGAAAATTATGGATTATTTATATTTGCCAATTGGCATATAGTTAGCATTTAAAAATGGTTGCTCTTCATTACAATCTGTATAATTGCACCCATAACCTATAATGGCTTAACCAAAAAATAATTTAATATAAAAGTCTATAAACAAAATGCATCATTCACAAACAATGCAATAGTATTCTTCCTTATATTAATATACTGAGCTATAAAAGGCTAAAGTCAACAGCTTCTGACACTGCCAGCCCTGCAGATAACCCACTACTATTATGGACTACTGGACTATATTGGATTACTTTGCTGAATTCATGCACCTACAATATTTGAATAGCAATGGAATACCCATCTCTGAAAAAAGTAAACAAAAAAGGGGGATATAAATGAAATACCATTTTGTAGTGGAAAAAATATATATCTGTATATACAAAATAGAATAGATATATGGCTACTTTCTCTTAGTTCAATGAGAAGAAAGATTTGTGCTAATAGTGTTTAGACAGGATATCTTATGTGCATCTTGTATGATGAATAACTACTAAAAACAATATGAAGAAAACTATGCAATGCATTACTTATTGTAACTGTCTTACTAACCTGTTTTGGAAACTGTCTCAGTGCTATTTCTTTCCCAATAAAATTAATACAAAAATACTATTCTGCTTTAAAAAGTACAGAAGGGTCAAGCAGATAGCTCGGGGACATAAGCACCTGCCTGGCAAGCACAAGGTTCCTAGTTCAATCCCCAGTACTGCTAAAAAAAAAAAAAAGTACAGAAATTCAAATTTGTGCTACTGTCTGGATGCACCTTGAGGGTGTTATGCCATGTGAAATAGACCAGCGTAGGGCAGCTACCATGTGCTCCTGCTGAAAGCATCCACCCGCAGGAGTCTGATGCAGAGAGGAGAAGCAGGCCAGGGATCACCGAGGACCATGGAGCACTCGGAACAGGCAGTGAGTGTTTCCCAGCGCAGTTTTTCTTTGGGAAGATGACAAGCTCTGCAGGCACAGGCAGGGAAGATGCGACCATGGGACACAGAGCTCAGCGCTGCCGGTCGTGCACTGACTCAGATGGTAAATTTTCTGCTCTGTATATTTTGCTGCACTGGAAGAAATACAAAGGAATACACTCTGATAGGAGGAAAAATGACCGTTACAGTTACTTAAATGATCACCATTGTTCTTTTTTTCAAGTCTTCAATTTATTTATTTGAAAGATACTGCTTGAACAATGCTTGTGATGAAATTCTACAAATTCCAGGGAAAACAAAATGGAAAAGTCATTCTTAATCCATAAACATCCTGAAATGTTTCAGTAGATATCTGCCCAGGCAGTGTCTGTACATAGGTGTGGTGAATGAACCCTGGTCTTGGATAGAAACACTGTGCTTTCAACAAAGTAGCCAGCCAGTAGGGGGAAAGCATGTGGGTGCAGATTCCTGGGTGTTAGTAGATGCTGCAATAAATAGTTCTTTTTTCAGTTGCCCTGATTGCCTTCATACCCAAAGATACACAATACTTTTTATGTTTTAAAATAATATTGTGCAGTTATTACATTTCAGGTTTGCTTCAAGTACTAGGAATTGAATTGAGAGCTTTCACCCTGAGCTATGTTCCAATTTTTTTTTTTCTTAAGACAAGGCATTGTTAAGTGGGCCAGGCTGGGGTAGAACTTGTAATCTTCCTACTTCAACCTCCTAGGTAAAAGTATTAAAATTAATGTGTCAGGATTACTTTTTTATCTTCATAATTGTATATCTGCAATATTATTTTAAGTATCGCTATAGCATTCTGTGATTGGAAATTATCATTGTTTGCTTCCTGAGTAAAAGTTGCTATTTCAGCCATTTCCACTTTTATTAAGAATGCAGCAGTAAATATTATTTTGTATATATTTTGCACAATTGTGTAATTGTTCCCATAAGATAAACTACTCTGACATCTAGGATTATAAAGGTACCTTATATAGCAAGTTTAACTGACTGGATAGACCCCTTCACTTACTAGGTACATGACTAGATAAGAATTTAATTTTTTGAACTTTGTTTCTCTCACCTGTAAAAAGGTATATTAATACTTCCTACTTCTATGATTACATTAACTCAAATTTGGTACAGAAAATAATAATGATAATGTGTCTTTTAGGGAGCTGTTTTGACAATTAGACTAGCTTATATAATGTACCAAGAACAATGCTTTTAAATTTTTATTTTAATAGCATATTTTACAATGGAAAATAGCCCACAAGCTTTCTAAACCTTGATTTTGCTCAAATTGAGCATGGGCAGCACAAATGCTTTCTCATTTTAGCCTTAATGTTTATTTCCATGTTTAATATTAAAACTGAGCCATGTTATTTTTTATTTTTATGTATTTGGTACAGGGTCTCACTCTGTGCTTTGACTTGGAGTGATCCTCCTGTTTTCAGCCTCCCAGTGGCGGGATTACAGGTGTGTGTCACCACACTCCACTCAGTGGCCGGCTCAGCCTGCCTCGGGGTGGGGCCAGCACAGCATGTGGTGCTAGAACCCAGGTCCCTGCCCTTGCCTAAGCAGGCACTTAGTCTGCTGAGCTATCTCCCCAGTCCTATAGCATTATTTTTTAATTTCTATAAAATATCTCTTTAGGGGCTGGGGAGATAGCTCAGTAGAATAAGCGCTTGCCTAGCAAGCGCGAGGGCCTGAGTTCAATACCCAATTCTGCCAAAAGAAAAAAACAAACAAACAAACAAATAAAATATCTCTTTATTTTTCCCATACTGGGTATTGAACCCTGATCCTTCCAAATGAACTGCATCTCTAGTGCTTCTCATTTCTATTTTTGGACAAGATCTTTGTAAATCGAGCAACGTGGGATTGCCCTTGGATCACCATTATTCTTAAAACCAGCTCCCGCTTCCTCAGTGGCATATTAATAGAATAGCCACCTGCAAGGCTTTCTGCGGACAGTAAGTTTTCCCAACATGAACAGTCATTATAGGAATGGAAAATAGAGAAGAAAGTGCCAATATGAGAAGAGGGAATGCTTTAAAATCCCTAGAGTCTTCATCTCCACCTTGTGTAAGAGAGGCAGCTTCTTACAGCCTATATTCCTGGTGGAACTGGCAGCTGTGTCAATCAAGGTGACAGAGAAGTGACACCGTGGTGACACCAAGGGAACATTTTTATGTGTGCATCATCAAGAAATCAGATTTAGTGTCCCCAGCTGGGATAGAAGGAGCCAGGCTGAGGGCCCACCCCCTGTGCCGTGCCTGGTGTGGTCACAGGCACAGGAGAGACCAGAGAGCCACCTCGAGGAAGCTAATGTGGCCCCAGGTGATCTGTCACCAGGTGATGTGGCCCCAGGTGATGTTTGGAAGGAAACCACCCTCTGTTCCACTGTTTGCTTCCACTCCCATGCTTCATTTTATGAGCCTTTCTCTCTGAGATTTTCAAACATGTCACAAGGCTTTTCTTTCTTTCTTTCTTTCTTTCTTTCTTTCTTTCTTTCTTTCTTTCTTTCTTTCTTTCTTTCTTTCTCTCTCTCTCTCTCTCTCTCTCTCTCTTTCTTTCTTTCTTTCTTTCTTTCTTCTTTCTTAAGAAGATCTATTTTATATAAGTTGTGTGCACTCCAAACGCAGCACTAAACCATGTAGGATTTTAAAACATTCCCTCTTCCCACACTGACACTTTCTTCTCTTTTTCCCATTCCTATAATGACTGTTTGTGTTGGGAAACCTTACTATCCCCAGAAAGCCTTGCAGGTGGCTATTCTATTAGCATCTGTTTTTATCTCACCCTAAGATTTTCCTGAAATGGGAAAATATGGAGGTATAATATATATAGTTTTACTATCTGAACCTCTCTGAGTGTACTGTTCACTGGTATTAAACATTTCATAATGCTATGAAATATCACCACTGCCCATCTCAGGAGTGCTTCTTGGGTGGTAAGAGTAGAACTTTTATACCCATTTCAGTGACTATCCAATGTCCTCTATTCCCAGGCCTTGGCATCTACCATCCTCTTTTCTGTTTCTCTGAGTTGGAACACTCTAAAACCCTCACGTAAGTGGGTTCTTATGTGTTTGTTCTTTTATGAATGGCTTGTGTCACTTAGCATATTCTTAAGGTTCATCTATGTTTTAACATATATCAGAATCTCTCTCCTTTTAATGGCTGAATAGTATTCCGCTTTACATATGTTACTTATCTATTCATCTCTCAGTAGGTACCGTTGTGAAAAATATGGCTATGAGCATATGTGCACATGTATCTCGAGCTCCTCAGCTTCCAATTTGGGTGGGTGCAGCATGTGGTGACAGGGATGAAACCATGGTCCTTAGGCTTGCCTAAGCAGGCACTTTAGACTGCTGAGCTATCTCAGCAATACCTAAATTAATATTTTTTGAAAGCCCATGAAACAGTGAGTCCTTGAAGTCAAACCACGAAATAGAGGAACTACTGTACACAGGTGTATCTCTTCCCCCCCCTCTCTCTATTTCAGGGAAGCATCTATAGAGTGTTCAGGGTCTCACTACTAGATCGGACTCATAATGATCTGCCTGTGTACAGCCTCCCAAGAGCTGGGATTACAGCCAGTCACAGCCACGCCCAGTATCAATTGCCATTTGATATCAGCACACCCCAGGGGGCGGGGCTGGCACAGCAGGCCTGGGGATCAAACCCCCAGCTCCTGCACCTGCTTGCAGTTGCTTTAATCTGCTGAGCTATTTGACTGGCCCTTCCCCGTGCCCTCTCTTATTTTTTTCCTCAACTCAGTACTTCCTTCCTGTTGCACAGGTCCATTCCCTTTTTGCAGTATCTATCTACCCTTCAGATTTTATTTTCTCTTTCAGGTTGTCGCATTAAGGAGATAAGACAATGCTTGCACTTGTATATGTGATTTATTTCAATTAAGAGTATCATCTCTGATTGCATCCCATTTACCTATAAAAGCCTCAAATTTATCTTTTTTTTATAGCTGAGTAACATTCTATAGAATTTTTATCATATTGTTGTTTGTAAAAAACAATTTGCATGAGTGTGATGTCTGTCTTTAAATCTACTGAAATTTAATTTGTGGTCCAACATGCACTCAATCCTAGAAAGGTCCAGCATGTACTGAGAAGAACATGTGGACTGCTGGTGTTGGGCTGCAGGCTCTATACATCCATGAATTTAAGCTGCGTTATTGTATAGATTGTATATCTGTTTCCTCCTAAGTCTTCTGATTGTTCTGTTCACTATTGAGAGTGGATTATCGAAGTCTGCAACCACAATCCCACAATGATCTATTTCTCCTTTCCATTCTGTCTGGCTTTGCTGGTATAATCATTTACCAGTTTTTGATGGTCTGTCAATAGGATTTTCTTTTTTAACAGGGGTTTAAATGTTTAAAGTTTCTATATTCTTGCTGAAGTGACCTTTTTGTTAATATACAGTGTCCTTTTTGTCTGTGGTAACCTTTTAAAATTTAAATGTATTTTACATTTTTAATATATTTCTTCTACTATTAATGGAGCCTCTTGTGTTCTTTTTTACTTATTTGCATGGAATACTTTTTTTTTCTGTATTTAGGACAAGGTCTACAGGGTCTCACTACATAAATCAGACTCATAGTGATCCTCCTGTTATCAGCCTCCCAAGGGCTGGGATTGCAGGCACTCACCGCCAGGCCCAGTCGCTGTCCCAGTGCACCCCAGAGGTGGGGCCTGTGTGGCAGTCCAGGGCTTGAACTGTGCCCACTGTGCTTTGCCTTAGCAGGCGCTTCAGTTGAGTATCAGGCCAGCATGGAATACCTTTTTAATCATTTCATTTTTTAATTAATTAATTTATTTTTTAGGGAAAGGTCTACAGGGTGTTCAGGGTCTCACTACTAGATTGGACTCATAGTGCTCAGTCTGTTTACAGCCTCCCAAGAGCTGGGAATACAGGCGGGGGGCGGGGGACTTGCGGGGTCGGCATGCAGGCCTGAGGATTGAACCCCTGGCCCCTGAACCTGCTTGCAGGCACTTTAATCCGCTGAACTATTAGGCTGGCCCTTTCATTTTAAATCTACTTGTGTCTCTGTATCTAAAGTAAGTCTCCTGCAGATAATAGATAGTTGAATCAAATTTTTAATAAATTCTCTCATTCTGTTTTCTGATTGGAAAGTTTAATCCATTTATATTTAAAGTACTTACTGACAAAAGGGACTTCCTTCTATCATTCTGGTATCTCTATGTGCCTTATAACTTATTTGTCCATAAGTTTCTGGATTGTTCTCTTCTTTTATGATAAATGAAATATAATTTCCTTGTGGGTACCGTATAGTTATTTTGTCTGTAGTTAGGCATATTAAAATCTCAAAGTTGTAACTTTCTAATTGAATTTATACCAATTTAGCATAAAACTGCTCCTTTCATGGCTGTGGCCTACACTTCAGTGGTTGATACCATAGAATTTTTTCTTTATACATTGTATCTCTCCACAAAAATAATTCCCTGAAATTGATTCATCTCTTAAATTATGTAAGAAAACTATGCAGTTATAAACCAAAGTTACAGTAATACCAGATGTTAGACAAATGCTTCTTTAAAAATTCTGCTTTTCCTGTTTCTTGTTGCCCACTACACTGTGATTTTTATGTTTTATTTCATTTGACTGTAGTTCTGGCTATGTGAACATTTTCAAAGGGATTAGGAGGGTGGCCACTTTCCAAGACCTCCTACACTTGAAAAACAGTGCTGTTAGGCCCCATAATATAAATAGCAAGAGACCTAAGATCAACTGTTTTTCTCTTAGAACTTCATAAGTGATTCTAACATCTCCTAGCATTCAATTTTACACATAAAATGTAATTCGAGTCCTCACATTCTTAACTTTTTCTCCCAGGATGCCTTTAAGATTTTCTCTTTATACTTGGAACTCAGAAATTTCTCCATATATGTTTCAGCTTTTTTCTCCACTTTTTTAAAACATTGCCGTATTAAGGAAAAAATAACCATTTCAGGTCTAGAAAATGTTGTCTATTTATTGTTGCTTTAATATTATTGCTTTTTAATGTTACTTTTCTCTACCTCTTCCTGTGTCTGTCTTCCTGGATGAATCCTCGTGAGATTTTCTTTCCATTTTCATTTCTAGTCTATCGTTTTTGTGTTTATTTATTCCGATTGGGAACATTTGCCCTCTGAGGGAAGTGTATCATTACAAAAAGTATTGTGGCTATTCTGGCTATTTTTCTAGAAGTGTATTTTATCATCATGTCTGAGAGCATTTTTCCTGCACAGGCAATTTTAGAATGAATTATTTATTCTAATAATACTTTGGAAAGTATGATCTGATTCTTTTCTTGCTTTTATAAGTAGCATTGTGAAATCAGTCATGACAGGAATCATTATTTCTTTTTTGTACATGTGTTGCCTTTTTTCCCCCTGAGTACTTTCAAGAGCTTCTATTTATTTTTGTTGTATTGAAACTTCAAAATGCTTCATCTAGGTATAGTGTCTAATTTCATCTATCTCATTTGTGATTCATTTGGAAATTCTGACTCAGAGGACGGCTTTCAAACATTTTAGAACATTCCCAGCTACTAGCCCTTTTTACACTCTTGGTTGTCTCCTCTGTAGATTCAGAAGAACGACTGTTTGGATTTCCCAGTCACTTCTCTGGGTCTCCTGAACTGTCTCTGATATTTTGCATTTCTTTCTCCCATGCTATGTGATTTACTGTCTTTATTTCCTTTTTCAGCTCTGTATGATTACTATTTTACCCTCACATTGAGTTTTCTGTTCCAGTCAGTTTTCAATGTTAATTACTATGAGTTTTGTATTTCTAAATTTATATCATAATTTGAAAATCTTCTGCATTATTTATAGCCTCCTATTTCTTGCTTAATTTTGAACTGGTCTTTGTTTCTTGGGCTATACTTTTTATAGCTCTGTGTAGTACTTCTGATATCAACAGATATGGCAAGTGTAGCTGAACAACTTACGTGCTGACCCACGTACCACATCCCCTTGTGTGCCTTAGGTTTTTTTTTCCCCCTTTATTTAACTTTGTACTTTTTGTGGTGTCATGTTTCTTTCAATGCACCTGAAGCCTGAGCTAAATTTCATTAAATTTTGTCCTTCACTTTTTTCTATTTTATTTATATGTATTGATTTGTTTTCGTCATATCTATGGAGTGGGGAACAGAAGGATCCTGGGCCTTGTACAGGTGACACACCTGCTCTACCACTCAGCTACACTCTCGGCTCTAATGAGAGTCTGCAGTCATTAGTTTTCAGTCTTGCTTCTCCTCATGAATTTAAAGCCAGAAAGTTTTTGCAATTATCATTAATTTTATTATTAGAATAAATACCTTCTATTTTCTTTCATGATTTTTTTTATGTCTCATTAGTAACTCAGGCGTTTTGCTTTATCAAAAAGATGAATCATTGTGCTTTATTTTTATGTGTTTCTACTTCAATTGCATTACATTTTTGTTTTTTGTTTATTGAGATTTTCAATTTTATGATTTAGAATATGGCTTATTTTCATAATATTTCCCTTAAAAAGTCCTTCAAAAGACTACAATATCCAATTATTGAATGTAAATCATTTGTTATTCTAACTAGTCTATCAGTTATTGAGTTATGAATACCACAGATATGAGTGAAATCTTGAATGCAACTTGGCCACTATTTTGCCAGTGTGTTGTGAAGCCACATGCTTCAGGACCTACAGAATCAGAACTCTCCCATCTTCCTAAGAAACAGATCATTTTATCACTGTAGACTATTGATTCTTATGTTCATTTTGAGGTCTACTTTATCTAATAAAAAAGCTGCGTGATCTTTCTTTTAACTGGGATTGGCTCAGCATAATACTCCATCATGCATGCATATCCCATTTTACTCGTTCATCCATCTCTCCAGGAACATACAGGCTGTTTCCAAGGCTTAACCACTAGTTGTGCTGCTAAAACACGAGTGTGACTGCTCACTGTAACACGAAGTCTTTATCTCTTTCAAGAAGATACCTAGAAGGGCAACAGCCGGGTCAGTGAAATTTCTACTTTTATCTTTTTGGCATCTCCACGTCAAACTTCAGTGGTTGTACCAATTTACATTTCTACCAATGATGTAGAAGTGCTACTCCTTCACTCCACTTGTTATTATTTAATTTCTTCATGATGCCCATTCTATCAGGAGCAAGGCAAATTCTCAGTCTTGTTTTAAATTTCCCTTTCACTAAAGGCCAGCAATGTTAAATTTTTTCGTGTGTTTACTGGCTAACCACTCTTCTGAAAAGTATCTATTCATTTCAGTTGTTCATTTTGGGTTTGGATCTTTTATTGTGAGGGATGTCATCTTATTAAGTTCTTTATATGCTCTAGATGGACTGGGAAGATGGCTCAGTAGAATAAGTGCTTGCCTGATGAGTTCAATCCCCAGTTTCACAAAAAAAAAAAAAAAATATATATATATATATATATATATATATATATATATGTTAAAGGGATGGCTGGCATAATGTTTTTCTCCTTCCGTCAGTTTTCTCTTGACTTTGTTGATTGTTTATTTTTTGTTGAGACCCTTTTCATTTGATGCAATCCCATTCACTGATGCTTGATATTAATTTGGGTTTTGGTCAGAAAGTCCTTGGCTCTACCTAGGTCTTCAAGGATTTTTTTTAACCTTCCAGCAGGTTAATTGTTTCTGTTTTAACATTTAAATTGTTGGTTTAATTTATTTTAGTTCAGTACCTAATGAGATATATTGGTCTAGACTCAATCTCCTACACGTGGATAGCCAATATTCCCAGCACTGTTTGTCAGGCATGCTGGCACATGCCTATAATTCCACACTCAGGAAGCTGAGTCAGGAGAGTCGTTTCGAGTTTGAGGCCAGCCTATGCTACAAAGTGGATTCAGTTCTAGCCGAACCTCATTGCAAGGCCCTGTCTCAAAAAGACAAAAAGAAAATGGCCATCTTTCCTTGTGTTATGTTTTTAGTCTCTTTGATTTTTATATTAATACTTGTTTAAGACACACAATGACTACTTTCTTTGTGAGTAATAGGTGTGATTTTTTTAAAACTACTGTATCCCTAGCTCCTAGAACAGTTTGAGGCTCACAACAGATCCCTAATCATTATATACTAAGCATTCTATGACTTTGGATCCCCAACCCAGTCAGTGCCCCCTAATTCTCTGACATATTAGGGAAAGATTGCTTTCTGTCATCACCCAGAGCCAAGACTGAGAGAGACTGTATTGATATCTTTTCTTTCCAACCGTGTTTTCTCTTACCAACTCTATTTCCTTCCCACACCTTTCTTTCAGTGTGCTCTCTTTTCCTGCTCTCATGGCAGGGTAGATATGGGGTAGGCAGGAGCAGTGGCTGCCCCAATTAGGCAGCTGTCATGCTGTTATAATGAGTGAGGATGTGCACACTCGCATAGCTTAAAGTCTCCAGTATCTTCTGCTAAAAGTAAGAAGAAAGTGTTGCAGAAGATTATATGTGGGAGCCCATTGTTGTCAAGAAATAACCAAAGACTGCTGCGGTTACGTGTTCACACATGTATGGATGTGTTTTGGAAAAATTATACACTAGATGAAGAAACAACATAATACAGTGAAACCCATAGCACAGCTAATCAACAGGGATTGCCTCTAATGATAGCAAGGTACATTTTCATTTCATTTCTTTTTTTTTTTTTTTTTTTTTTTTTTTTGTTCCCAGAACTGTGGATTGAACACAGGCCCAGCAAAGTACATTTTCATGGGCTGTACTCTAATGCTGAGCAGTTTTGCAAGTATTTGATAGATAATAAGTCATTGAATTTCAAAACTATTTTATAAGCTTTTGCTGATATTTGTATATGAAGAAATTTTTACAGAAAGATTTAAATATCTAATCCAGGGGAACAGATAAATGATAGAGGTAGAGTTTGGGGGGTGTTATTGGGTTTAAAAGATAGTCATCATTTTTTAAAAGTCAGTGTGCACATGACAAGAAATGAAAACAAAAGAAGCAAAGAACAAATTCTTCTGCAGTCATAAGCAGCTCAGCTGGACGTGTCCTGGGTCATATGTGTGTATCCAACATGTCATTGTGTGCAGCTGAGACTGTACCATGTCTACCATGCTTTGCCATGCATCATGAATATTCACTCAAAACCCCAAAGCTCCAAGAGTATTCTTGATTGCTGAGAATACACAACACCAACTCAGTCTGTTAGAAAAAAAATTATAGTCCTGTTTTTCTTGGGTACAAAAAATTTGCTGAGGATAATAATGGCAATAGGCCTCTAGAGAGAAGCATTGGCAGAGCTATAATTAAAAGACTGCATTCCCTTAATGCCTAATTTAAAATGAGACATAAAGCAGCTGAGCACACCAAGCATGTTTCTGAGAGTTTTCAGATCTCTGCTATTAACATACTGCAAGAAGGTGCATTCCACTGAATTATGCACACAGCTAGAAGATGCACATATGCCAATGGTTCTCAGCACAATGTAAACCAGAACACTTTGTGCACATCTCAAATACTTCTCCCTCCCCCTCTTCTGACCTTGAGACAAGCCCTGGTGCACGCTGCCCAAAGGTGAGTCACAGTCCTACATCCAACAGACATCTTTTCTATCAATTTTAGAAAAAAAATGGCAAATAGGTTAAATTACTAGATCTATTTTTTTTAACCATACCTTGTCCTCTATAAATCTGTAGGTAGACATCTATAAATCTTAGGTATTTTTCAGTAGACCAAGAACACACAACAAAACCAAGTACTTACTAAAAATGCACATACACACCTATGGTCCAAACTATCACCTAGATGAGAAGAGGCTACTAAAGCACCCATCTCCTGTCCTTTTCTTTCCCCCTGACCATTCCAATGACTAAGTGCAGAACCATGCCTACCTCCAAGAGGTGGCCTTCATAGAGGTCACTTCTAGGAACAGTTCTTAAAAACAAAAGAAATTTGAACTCTTGTGGTCTGGCTCCAAAATCTGTGCAATGATCCTCTATACTTATTACACATATATATTATATTTAAAATGGTAAAAATAAAGCAGTCACCCTTCTTGAAATCCACTTGTGATTATCTTCTATACCTTACCCCTCCTCCCTTGGGCACCTTTCCATTTCTCCAATAGTCTGTTTCTCTTTATGTGGGTACCCAGGCCAGGCAAGCTTTTCAGGTGGCAAAACCCTGCAGCACCCTGACTCCTCTTGCCAAGAGCTTCTGGTGTTTCTTTTCCTCTTACTCTCCTGTCTGGATGTAGTTATCCCACTCTTTAAAGCCAAACGTTATTTTGATAAGATGGCAATTATAAAACAATAGGATAACTTTTCTTTAGGTGGTGGGAAATATTTCAAGTACCTTGACTTGTGACGGGTTATGTCCCACTAAATCCATCATAATTTGAAAGCTTCAGAAGAGGAAATGTAGCTTATATACCAACCTAATAAAGAAAAGATAGCCTAGCCTAGGCTTCCATAAACATGCTCTGAACTCACGGTACCCTACAGTTGGACGCAGTGATCTAACAGAAAGCCTATTTTATTCTAAAATGTGAATATTCTGAAGTGTGAATGTCTGGTGTAATTTATTGAATACTATACTGAAAATGAAAAAGAGAATTTCATGAGAGTAAAATTTAAAAATCTTGGTTGGACCGTCGAAAGTTGGGGTCCATCTGCTGTGGAACCATGACTGCTGTGCCTACGACAGTACATTAGATGCGTATTGTTTTGTAGACAATAAGGAGCCTCCATTGTATACTGCTGCTCAGCTAGTTCAGGCCTCAGGTTAATGAGGTGCTGGTTTTCAGTCCTGGCTTACAGATCAGAAGGACAAGGCTCTGTGGGTGTAGCTAAATCACTCCCGACTTCTTCTTTGATGTGGCCAGCAGAGCTAATCTGCAATCTGATTTTCCTTTCTCCTCACACAGCAATCTTCTTTAATATGAGCGGCCTTGTGAAACCTTCTGCATACGTTACCAGTAAAACAGTGAAAATTCTTGATCATTGCTAGAAAAATAGATATTCACAACAAAACTGTCTTTTATTTACACTTTCGTGAAGTTAGTAACGCATGATACTAGCTTGCCTAGCAACCGATAGCAAACCTTAACCAGACAGGATGTTCATCTCAGGAGCGAGGTAACTTATTTGCTTTACGCCCTGGGCCAAGTCCCACCTTCATATATTTGATTGATTTCCTAACCTCTTGGTTCCAAACAAATCCTCCTTTTCCGTTTTGTTTTTTTTCAGAGATGGGTGTTCCACTGCAGTTAGAGAAGCTGCGTTTAGAGAAGTCTTTAAAGGACCTTTTCATACTTGAAACCAGTCTAAAGATTGTAGCTACTTGAATTCAGCAAAATAACTCAGTATAGTCTAGTAGTCCATAATAGTAGTGGGTTATCAGCAGAACCGGCAATTGTCAGAAGTAGTTGACTTGGGCCTTTTACAGCTCAATAAGTTAATATAGCATTACTTTTATACCTTGTGGTTATACTTTTCCACTGGATGGTTAAGACCAACTTAAAGACCTATATAATTAAAAATGTAACTTGTATCTGACAAGATCAGTCAAATCCCCTCAGGATTTACACGTAACCATGTACAGCACCTTGTAGATCCTTTGTCGGTGTCAGCCATCTGGGTGAGTCACAGTCATTGCACTGCTTGACCAATTTGCTCTCTGGGAAAGCCTGAGAGAAATTTTTCTCTCTAAGTGACTCTTCTTAGGCACACTCTACATCATCAATCACTTTCCTCTGTGGCCCCATAATCTTCTGGATCAGAAAACTTGGGACACCACTGAGTTACAGGATGTCACAGCAGAGGTTCTCTTATTTCCTGAGTCCTTACTGACCTTGACATGCTACGGCCAAAATATTGGCTATCCTTATAACCCCTCTGTTTCTCTAATTTTTGATCTGCAAACTTTAGTTGTTAAACATCCATAAGAGAAGAAACATGAATCTTGAGGTTAAAAAAAATAGAGATTTGGCAGAGTCAAATACATGACAGTGTTTCACTCACAATGCTGTGTTTTGGTTGCAAAATTTAAATGGCCTTTTAAATTCAGTTCTACCTTGATTTTAACAGTTTACTTCAACTTTATTTTATTTATTTATTTATGTATTTATTTTGGCAGAACCAGCGATTTAATTCCTTCAACTTTTAGGAAAGCATTAGTTCTCTTTTTCTCCCTTTGTGCCAGCCCCTGTAGCACCAGCATATTGTTTTTAGTAAAAAGCATTAGATCTAAAGGGTCTAATTTCTCTCCTTTTTGACATACTTAGCTTCTCTTTTTCTTTGTCCATAAATAAGATTGATATAGCTGACTGCCTCTAACTTGGGTAATACGTGTTAGTGATAGTGTGCTGTAATTTATTCGTTAAAATTTAATGTAATTCAAATAAGAATTTTGAAGGTAGAGAAAGATGCTAGAAAAACAAAACTGGATATCCACAGCATTGTGGGGAGTTTGTTAGTTTAAGAACTGCAAACATAGGAACTGTTTAGACCTCTAACCATAAAAATGATGCAAGTCTTTGCTCCTGCAATAACTCAGAGGCAAGAGAGCAAGCAGAGGTGTGGCACAGGGTTTCTCAGCCCCAGATTCCCTGAGAAGATTCTTACACCTGCAAGGAGTTTCTGAAGTTGACTCTCTTGACTGATAAATGTATTTTAAGCATCTTCACCCTCCCAAATTGGTCCTGAACAAGTTGCTAAGGAATATTAGAAAATCTGAGTGGTTTTTAATTGAAAAATTTGGATGTGGTTTGGATTTTAAATGGTAGCGCCTGGAACATCTGTTAGACAGCAGAGAGCGTCTGTGAGTCCTGGCATTCAGGACTGAAAGGGACCTGAGAGTGCTTCAGGCGTGTTCCTGTGACAGAGATCAAGAAAGATGCTTGCTAGTCTCTCATATAATTGAAGAATTATTTTTAGAAGTTATACAAGGTTTGGAGCTTGGAAAAA
The DNA here is from genome assembly GCA_004027165.1 of Ctenomys sociabilis. NCBI lineage: Eukaryota > Metazoa > Chordata > Mammalia > Rodentia > Ctenomyidae > Ctenomys > Ctenomys sociabilis. The sequence continues at coordinate 40,711 of PVKA01007197.1, read as the reverse complement.
CATTGATAAGAACAGTTTTTCAATAGTGTTTTCATTTTTCAGGTGGTGTTAAGCTATAACGGGGAATCTCCCATGTGCGTGTGTCCGGGCTCTGCCAGGAAGAGCTCTTTCTGTGCACGATGCCATAGACTTCGAAAAGGAAGATCACTGATTCCTTCCCCCTGCTCACCTTCTCCCAAGCTGCCCAATCATCTTGCTATGCAATATGTTATGCACTTTAAATATAGTTTTTTTAAAAAAATGGAAAGACTCACAACAGTTGTGGCATGGTCCTGCCACCTCTTATATTCCAAATAATTCAGAGCCATGGTATCCACTAATAACACATCCCTTTAAGTCTGGGACACTGAGGGTCATATTTCTTCCTTCCAATAAAATAAATATGACTTATCAAGTATCACAGGATTTTCACAACACAGGACAAGGTGTGGAGGCTGCAGAACACTCCGACACTAATTCTCCCTCCTCACGTGGGTTCTCTCTTCCTCTATGGTCCTCCTGGACAATTTGGATTTTTTTTCAGTATTGAATGGTCCAAGCCTTGTAGAAGTGTGCACTATGCATGTCATTTGTCAAAAATTACTCTTTCCTAATGAAGGATGGATCACTACCAGACAGAGTCTAGAAGTATCTTCATTCACAATCTGAGCTGTCCAAAGGTCAGTTAGGACAATTAGATGTCGGGATTACTTTTAAAGCATTTTCCACAGATGTATGATTATTGGCTCTTTTCCTGAAACTCCCAAAGTTGGTGCTGGTGGGGTAGAGGGAGAGGGGGAGAGAAAGAGAGGAGAGAGAGAGAGAGAGAGAGAGAGAGAGAGAGCCATTACTTTCAGAAGTGTTGGCTTCTATCAATGGAGCAGACTGCATTGAACCATGAACTTCTCTTCAGGGTCTCTCCAGTGGTCCTCACTGTCTTTGAGAGCCAGCTAAGAGAACACCTCTCTCCACTTTCACTTCAACAATGTGACCTGTACCTTTTCTTGTACACATTCTTTATAGGTCATTTTATAAAATTGCATTGTTTTCAATTTTTATTTTTATTAATCCATATCTGCATTACATCACAGCTACCCTCCTCTTGGGGAGTTGGTGCACATATATTGTGCATTTTTTAAATTTATCTCCTCTGCCCCCTACTCTTCCTCTACCTCTTGGTGTCCCTCCCATGTGCAAAAAATCTACCTTCCTGTTTCCTGTCACCTGTATTGTACTGTGTTCTTTATCTTTATTGGCTTCTCATGTAAGAGAAGCTATGGAATGTTCCAATGTTTGTGCCTTCCTAGTGGGCCCGTGTCTGGCCTGCTGTGCCTTTGGCCTCCTCCTGTGACTGCCTCTCATTCAGTCCCCGTGGGAGAGGTAGCCTGAGGCTCTGGAGTGGACCTGTTCTGTGACTTACTCTGAAACCATGAGCTCCTTGCTGGAATGGAGCCTGATTAAACTCTCTCTGGTAGTATAGCTGGGGCTACTCTGGGTTTCTTCTGCTTTGCTCCACCCTCGAGTCACTCTTGGAGTGAAATCCATGCTGTGCTTTTGCAGTTTACATCCTCCATGTGCCTTTCTTTGGGCCGGTGCTGCTGTCCCGGTCTGCAGTTCCTCCCTGGATCTGCAGACCCTCCAGGTTCACCTTGTCTTCTGCAGCACTATCCTCATGCATGATCAGGGTGCTCAAGTGGTTGCCACCTCTGCTGCCCTGTCCCACAGTAATGCAGAGCCACCTCACAGTTAATGGTAGCCACGGCCAGTGTGAGGAATCCACAGGTGCATAGTTGGTCAGGGGTCATGTGCGGGTCTATCTGGGCCCGTGGGATGCTGGTGCATCCTTTTGTAGAGTCTTACACTCTTAGAAAATGTACCAATACTGAAGGCATCTCACATGCCAATTAATAAGCTTATTAATCTTACATGAAATAAAATTACATCTGAATTGCAGAGACTAGGGGGAAAACTGAGTTCATGGCTTGAAACCCACCTATTCCTCCCCACACACACACACACATACACACAAACCCACACTCTGCCCTGCTACCTAGAAGTGCTCCGATGTCATGGTCAGTAGTCTGGATTATGGTCAGTAATTCACAGCTGCCACCATTGTACATCCCCTTGAAGATATACTTTTTTTTTTTTTTTTTTTTTTTTACTTTCATACTTGGCATGAAACCCAGGCTATGTGGGAGGCCTACCATTTATCTCACCATCTCCTCTGTGCTGTAAGTTTTGAGTTAAACCTTGAAATAACAAGATATGCTATGAAAACATCTTAGCTGGAACTTTCCTTCACTACATCCTCAGTCCCCATGGGTTCTGATTGTGAAATAAAAGGAAAAATCCCTATGTGTGCATTCATTTCTTGTTTCTTTGCTTATTACCCACCTGAGGATGATGTGTAATTATTTTTAAGATTAGGGAAGAAAAAAATCGCAAGGTATTTCGCTTACTAATGAAAGTCTTTCCTTAATGTCAAAGCAAGTATGCCCAGAAGCTCTGAATTGTGTTGTTTTGATTCAGGCTACCTTGGGGCTGCAGCTCAGTTTGACAGCCTCAGATCCCAGCAATGGGATATATTGAAGCAGCGACAGTGGCTTTGGAGTGCTGTTTAATGTCTTGTCTTTGTCACACTGTGCTGTGCTGGATTCCGATCTTCCTGGAAGACGAGGGGCAGTTCCCGAGGTCTCCCAGGGTGCCCTCAGCCCTGTCCCAACCTTGCTCATAATCCCCCACGTCCTCAGGAAGGGAGGGTCTGTCTCACCTGGGTATGTTTTCACTTCGCAGAAAAGATGAGCCCACAGACCAGTGGCCCCGCGGCTGCAAGCCCGAGCCCCGGGGAAGAGCACGAGGTGGAGAAGATGATGGCCAGACGAGCGAAGGTCATCGAGGAGCTGATCCAGACGGAGAGGGACTACGTCACCGACCTGGCACTGTGCGTGAGGGAAGTGGTTCAGCCCCTGAGAAACAAACAGGTACCCAAAAGCTTGAGAATGTTTTGCTCTCAGTTTTTGCTTCCCATGTTCTAAATAGGACTGCCCGCACCGTAGTGGAAGCGTCTTTCTCTTCAGTTGCAATCTTACCAAGATGCAGCGCCAGATAGCGTCCTGCTCATAGCGACCCCACTGCTCTCTGATCTGACCGTCCAAGGAGGCTGCATTTTAAAAATATAGAAAGAAATCGAGCCTCTCCACTTTGAAATTTCTATGTTCTTCCTTGGATTTCTATGACTCTGATAGCAAATACTGAGCAACAGGTTTCAATGGGCTAGAAATGATGTGCTCAATTTAATTCAATCATAATCATAGTTTTAGAAGAGAAAAATATGAGTACCCTCCACATGCACACTTTGAGAGCTCAGTTGTTTCTTTTTAAGTAAAACTCAACATAAAATTTATGAATGTGAGTAAAAATTTTTATGTTTATCATTATCTCCTTTAATCAAAATCTTTCCAGGAAATTTCCTGGAGGGCATCGGAATAGAGGCGAAAGGATATTCACCTTGGAATGAAGGCTCTCTCTCTCTCTCTCTCTTACATTCACAAAGGTCATTCATTCAAACTCATGTGCCTGAAATGTGACCACGCTCTTCAGCACTGAGTTATAGCTTAATGCTGAGCAAAGGCCCACCCTGGGGGTTTGCTTCCCACCCTGGGAGTTCTCTTCCCACCCTGGGGGTTCACTTTCTTTTCGGTGCAGGTAGTAAGGAGTCAGAGAGCAAACAACACCTAAATGACAGGCGTAGCTGAGGATATCAGAGCAGGCCAGGCAGACACAAAGGAGCTGCCCAGGGGCAGCCACTGCTAATCTGGCTGGGGAGCCCCAGCAGACCCCTTTTTGGATACTTGTATATACAAAATCTACATGGGGTGAGCAAAACTGCAGAAGCTATTTGAGATAGACTTGCTTCATTCAGATGTGCACGTGTCCTCTCCTGGCTTCTACTGCCTTTACAAGTGTTTTTCTATTGTTACTGATGCCAAGATGCATGTCAGTTTGAAGTTCTTTTTTGCCTTGTTTTCTTAAAATACAATCCTAGTGGCTAGGGAGATAGCTCTAAGCACCTGCCTGGCAAGCACAAAGACCTGGGTTTGATCCCTGGTACCACATACTACGCTGGCCCTAGAACACCAAAAATACCATGTGGGCCCTGAAACTGGGCATGGTGGTGCATGCCTGTAATCCCAGCACTAGGGAGGCTGAGACAGGAGGATCACTACAAGTTTGAACTGCATAGCAAGACCTGTACCAAATAAGTAAATAAATACTAAAAATAAAAATTATGGTTTATCTCTTACTATTTTAAAAAGCCTTTTATACATTAGAGTTTTTTTCCATGTTATGTGTCACAAGTAATTTTCCTAATTTGTCTTTAGTTTTCTAATCTTGGTTAGAATCATGTTTACCTTGTTTTTACCATTCTAGCATAGTTTAATATATCCAACTTTATTGATTATGCACTTGATATCTTAATATATACTGAGAGATTATAAAAATATTGCTATCTAGTTCCCCAATAACATCAATTAACCCCACTGACGGTACTCACAACATTCAGAAATAGAGTTTATAATTTTTTTTGAAACAAGGTGTCCCTTTATAATACAAGCTGGACTTAAACTCTCTACATAGCCCAGGTTGGTTGAAAGGTGCAGAAATCTTCTTGCCTCAGCCTTCTGAGCACTGGAATTATAGGCATGTGCCACCACACCCAATGAGTTTATATTTCTTAACACAGGACTTTTCTCAAACATACTAGGAAAAATGATACAGGTTGTACATTAGGGAAGCAATGGTGCACATCAAGGGATTTTTTATATAAAAGTTGGTTTTTGGTTTAAAACAGTATGTACAGAGTTGGCAAGATAAAAAGTGGACTAAACACCTGCTTAGGCAAGCATAAGACCAGGATTCAGTCCCCCACACCACATGCTATGTGGGTGCCAGCCTCACCCCTGGGTGCACCCACTTGGCCACTGAGACCAGGCATGGTGGTGCACCCCTGTAATCCTAGTGCTGGGGGGGCTAATAACAGGAAGATCGCTACAAGTCTGAGCTGCATACTGAGATCCTGTACTAAATACATTAAAAAAAGAAAAGACGGTGTGCACAGGAGCAGTCCGTAAGGCAGGCGTGGCGATCTCTTGCCGAGGAAGCTGTCTTCAGATTTTGTTCCATGAGATTTTATTGCACCTGTGCTGTGAGCCAAGCACATCCCCAAGGCATTCATTAACCTTCTCACTTGAGCCTTCTCCGCTCTTATGCCAGGAAGTTACTATCTACTTCCTGAAAGCCTGGAAATTTCTTAAGAATTCTGTAAAAATGTCACCAATATTCATGGCCATGACTAAAATTTGCTTTCTGTTTCACTGCTAAATATACAAAAATATTATAGTGCTGGGTCATTGTCCCCTCTTATATTGGCTATGTAAAAAACAGACAAGTAAACCAAGATAATGTTCAGTCCTAAAACAGTTATCCATATTTGCTGCATTGCTATCATTCTCTTCTTAAATTATGTATAAAATATTTAATGTGTTCAATGGTGCATCAAAATAAGCACGATTTACCAAACATCTGTGATGAGCTAATGATCAATATAAAAAAAGAACGAGACTGGGTGTGGTGGCACTCACCTGTAATCCCAGCTCTTGGGAGACTGTTAACAGGCAGATCACTATGAGTCTGATCTAGTAGTGAGACCCTGAGCACCCTGCAGACCCATCCCTAAAATACAAAAAAAAAAAAAAAAAAAAAAAAAAAAAAAAAAAAAAAAAAAAAAAAAAAAAAAAAAAAAAAAAAAAAAAAAAAAAGATTAAATATACAGGAAAGTGCCTTCCCTTGATTTCCTGTGTATGTTTAGCCAAAGGAATACATTTATTTGATATGAAAATATTGTCAGTCTTGAACTACCTACTATGCTCAGTTGATTTTTATATTTTGCCATTGTTTTTCTTCTCCTGTTTTCTGCTTTCTCTATAACTCTGACAAACAGTTCTCAGCATAAGTGGCACAGACCATGTCAAATAAAGCATTTCTGTTATGGTAACATTTATGCTAATTTATTTGGGTTAACTTTAGCTGTCAATGTTTTAAATTACATTTCTCGCAATTGTTTATGGCTTGTTGATTTTTCACACCTGGGCTCTTTGTTTAGAAATCTTTCTGTCTTTGTCCTTCAGTCTGTCCTCTCTGCTGATCTGTAATAGCAGGGTTTTGATAGCGTCTCATAATTTTCATGTCAGATAGGCTTTCTTCCCAGGGCTTACTAGAGCTCCTAAGCTTTGGTTAAGTGCACAAGTGCTCAGGAGCCCTTGTGACTCTGCTGAACACCAAGCAGTCGTGGTACCACTCCTTCCTTCACCTCCACCTCTTCAGTGTGGATCAGCTCCTTCTCTCCTAAGCATTTAAACCACACTCTGAGTACATGACCCACTTGCCAACACTTAGCATCAATGTATAGAAATTATACACAGCTTTTGGGTATCCGTGAAAACATTCTAGGGATGCTTCATCAAACCCAGGTAGCATAATATTTTAGATGTGCGTAGTGGGGTAGGATGATACGGGACATCATCTGAACACTGTCTTTTCTCTCCATAAACACAGACTTAGACCCCTTCTGATCCATAGGCGTTCTGTGTAGGCAAAGATTGGAAGAAGGCAGCTGGGAGCTGAGGAAGCCCCAGCCCGGCAAGGCTCATCTTGATGAGCTTGCCTATGACTCTGTGCACAAAGAGGTGACCAAATGCAGCCTTGCTCGGACCCTGTTCTAGGATGCTCCTGCCTGCAGGTTTCACCAAGCCCCATCTCTTCACTGAGAACAGGCTCCAACGGGGCAGCCACCCCCGGCTGGCTGCCATAGCACTGTGAGAGGCCTGGCCAAAGCACCACATATTCAGGTTGGAGCATTCAGTGAGGACAAATTCTCATTCATTGTCATCCAAACAGGCTGACAAGTTTTGGGGCAGTAAGTCAAAAGGAACCTAGACGAACCTGGGGATGGGAAAGGGTTTTATCTGTCAGGAAAGGAAGGACAAAATGGTAACTAAAAACAGCAGTGAGAGAAATTTCAGCATGTGTCTTTATTTTTATTTGCTTTTAATTATTTTTTCAGTGTCTGAAACACAAGTTGTACGAAAGCACCAAAAATGTCCAAGGGGAAACAGCATCCTTTAGGCATTCGGGTCCTTCCCTGTGGGTGCAGAGCACTGTGGGCTGGCTCTTCAAGCCTTTGAAAGGAGCTCTGTGTCTGGGCGTATCTATCCAACACATGCCTGCTGCTTTGTATTTGCACAAGGAAAAGTCATGCATATTTACTTGGGATTTGCTCATCTGTATTGTGTGCAGTATGCTTGGGATATTGTTTTCTTGGGAAATAATCTTAAAATCTATCATTTGGCAGTAACAGGAGTTCACTGCAATTTTCTGTTTAAATTTGGGTGTGTTGCATGGTGAAAATATCAAAATTTTCATTAGAAAAATAATAGAAGGAATTAATCACCTATAGTCCTGCTCAGAAATGAGCACTGTAAATATTTTGGTTTATAATTTGGGGAGAGACAGACACATTCAGACATATTCTGAAATTAGAATTGTACTATGGATACTGTTAAGAACTTTTTTCCCTATGGGGAATATGTATTTACACATTTATTTTCAATCATAAATACTAAGTATTAATTTAAGTGGATAAATAGCTTCTTTTCTTTTCTAAGCAACCCTAAGTTTGAGGAGAATAATGCAAAAGCTGTCCCTGGATTCACAGGCCCACACCCACACTGACCAGCACTTCGCACATGCCGAGGGGTTGAAGGGGATTGTTTCCAGTCATGATGGGAGGACCCAGGTGGAGACTTGTTCTGTGTGACATAGAGCATACTGTTCTGATGTCCTACCAGGGCCCAGAGTGCATAAGGCAAAAGGAGGCTGGGAGGCTGAAGCAGGAGGATTTTGAATTCGAGCCCAGCCTCACAATTGATCCTAAGTGGCTGTGGTAGTGCATGTCTGTCATCTGAGCATTCAGGAGACTGAGGAAGGAGGATCCATAAGTTCAAGGCCAGCCTGGACTACATAGTAAATTGCCTGGTGAGACTTTGTCTCAAACAAAAGCAAACAACTTATTCTACTTAGTGAAACTGTCGTATGAAACCCCTGGGATCCATTTCCAGTACCAGAAAATGGGGAGAGGGTACTTCAGGGCCCAGGGAATTCAGCTTCCTAGCAAGCCCCACCCAAGGGAAATTGTCATCACTTCACCTGTTAGAACAGCCATGGCCGGGAGGAGCCCCTGTGAGGAAGGCTCACTGTTCCTCAGGAGTGTGGAGAGCGAAGGACAGTGTGCAAATGCATTACCACAGTGTAAATGCAGCTCAGCTCTCCACACAGCATGAAAGCTGTACCAATGAGGTGGCCACCATCCACCTGGAGTCCTGCAGATGTCCAAGTGTGTTTGAGTTCAGCCTGTGACTTTCCTGGCCCTGTAGGGATCGCAGCACTGGCAATGATGCTCAGTGAGCCAGAAGTGACCCACAAAAGGGACATGGTTCCAGCATGCTGCAGAACACCCGAGTGCATGTGTTGTGTTCTGCCCTTGCCTTAAGACCTCCCCTCCTGCTTGACTGAGACCCCGCAGATCTAGGGTTTGTCTTCCCTGTGTCGTGCTCTGGCTGCTTGTGAGGGACTGACACCCCTGGGCACATGGTGTGGCCTGGTGCAACTCCCTGCCCAGTGCTTTCTGAGGCGGCCTTGGTCTCTCCGCTCCCTCCCTCCTCACCCTGCCCAGCCCACTCCCCAGACTCTGAGTGTCCTAAACAGGAAGCCATGGGCTGGAATGGAATGAAATTTGCTACTTTATGAACCAAGGTCAAAAGTATAACTATGTTAGCACACTGAAATATTAGATAAAAACATCAAGACAGAAATATTTTATCTAGTAATTACTAAAATACACTCTACTTTCCTAGGTAGGTGCACACAAAGATAGATGTCTAATTAGGTTTCTCAAAGCTCTTTATTAGCCAGGAATACAGCTCAGCAGTGCCGTGCACCAGGTAAATTTGAAGTAGTGAGTTCAATTTCTGGTACAAAAAAAAAAGTTCTTTGCTTCAATGGTGCCTGCACGATACAGAGAGCCATATGGAGCAAAAAAGCTTCGGTCATGAGTTGTGTCACTGAGTTTTCTTGTCACAATTGTCTTCACTAGCTGTCATCTTCACTTTTATTATTTCCAGAAATAATAGTCACTTATTTCTGCTTCATTATGGACCTTTTTGTCTATTGCATCTTTTTCCATTATGTAACTACTCTTTGCATAATAGAAAAAATTCTGCAAAATTAGAATAGCCTGTTCCTTTCCAGATTGGGAGGGTGTCCTTCTCTAGGCCTAAATTGTACTCTACCGTGGCACACAGGCTGCAGCCTTCTTGCTGCCCTCTGACCCGCCTCTTCTGCACAACTGCCTTGAATGAGGTAGAATGGTATCTAGTAGACCCGCCTTAACTCACCAGCAGTTGCCTACTCCGTTCATAACCTGTGCTGTGCAGCGCACCAGAGTCCAGTGCATGGGTACCATAGTTTTTCAAGACATAACCACTGGGGAAACTAGTTAAAGAAAACACATGTTAACCCAGGCCTGTGGTACACACTTGTAATCCCAGTACTAGGGAGGCTGAGACAGGAGGATCACTACAAGTCTGAGCTGCGCAGTGAGACCCAAAAAAGAAAGAATGAAGAAAGAAAGAAAGAAAGAAAGAAAGAAAGAAAGAAAGAAAGAAAGAAAGAAAGAAAGAAAGAAAGAAAAAAAGAAAGAGGTTCTCTCCTTCTACTAGCATCATGTCCTCTCACAAGACTTTTAGAATCAAATGATTCCTGGCCAAGAAGCAAAAGCAGAATCGCCCCATTCCTCAGTGGATTTGTATGAAGACAGGTAATAAAATCAGGTACAACTCCAAGAGGAGACCCTGGAGGAGGACCAAGCGAGGACTGCAAGGAGCTGCACGTGGACTGCAACACGTTTACCCTCTGGGAGGTCACAAGACCATGTCATGCTTTCATCATGGTCAAGACAATACTGAAAAAAGTTTTAAAAATAACCATTGCCTGGACAGTGGAATATACTTAATCAGGAATTTTTTTTTCTGTGATCAGTATTAAGTCAATACATTTTTGAAACCTTAAAAAAAAAAGAAGAAAGAAAGTACACTTACTTTTCTCTTTCTGCTTCTGTCTTTAACAATATAATCCCTTTGAACACACATGCAAAGTGTTAAATGCAAGGCTAAATATTTTTCTTATACTTTACTTTGTTTATTCTCCCAAACTTTTGAATTAATTCTCTTTTTATTGTGACTTTTGGGGCTGAAGAAATCACATTTGAAGTTGTTGAGAAGAAATGCCATAATGCATAATAATCTACATATCTTGGCTCTTTCTTGTAGTCTGGTTAGAACTCCAGGAATCCTTCTGGATCATAAAGCACCTGAGGGGAGCCAACTCATTCTTCCTCTCTCCTCCAACCTCCATCTGATCTATTCCCTCCCACCACACAGTTGGGAAGTTCCTGGGTCAGAGACATCAGAGAACAGAGACACATGCCAGGCTGATAATATCAGAATACAAGCTGGGCACAAAGCCAGAATGTGGAGCACAAATGAGAATTGTTGCTACATTAAATGAAAATTCTGAAAAATGTTATGGATTGGATCCAAAGTACCCTCAAGACTAGTGTTGAAAGTTTAGTCCCCAGTGTAGCTGTGTTGGCCAAGGGGAGAGCCTGCTAGGAAGTAACTGGATTACAAGGGCTCTAATTAACTCTCCAAAGAAGTCATGGTCAGTGGTCAAAGAAGTTGTGACCAGTGGTCGTATTCATACATGAGGTCTAATTAGATGAATCTGGTCACTTCCTGCTTTATCTAACAGGGTGCTTTGAAGGACACCCTTTGCCCATGGCCCCACCTGAATTTCTGGCTTTCTGCCAGGCCTCAAAGATTCAATCCCTGCCTCCCTTCCATGGGATGTACACATTTATCCCCTAATCTGAGCCACTATTCCTCCACTTGGCCTCTTGTCAGAAAAGTGAAAATACAAACATGTGAACAAAAAAACCTCAGTAATGTTTTTTCTAACTTTTTCTAAAACTTTGCTAATAAAAGAAGTTCTTCCTTGTTAGAGAAAACTGTAATTGTGAGATGTTAAATTTAAAATTAAAAACCAGGCATGTCAATGGCTCTGCTGGCCTCAATCCTGCTACATTCCTATACAGCAGCTTGCAGGCCCCTTTCGGGGCCCAACTCTCTGCCCAGGAGGGACCTAGGGTTGGGGTCCCAGAAGGCACAGAGATCACTGTCACTCTGGGTGCAGGTTCATTAAGTACGAAAACGATCCAACAATATCCTAGTATAGGAATCTTCTTTTTGTGGGAAGGAAATCCTTTATCTTTGTTTGTCTAGAAAGCCTCACTTCAAAAAAAAAAAGAGGGACTTTTTTCCACTTTATATTTAAGTTTTCTGACAGAAAGAAAGCTTGCTGTTCCATTTATAAGCACCCCCTAAGCTCTGGTTTAAGGCAGTTTCCTTTCCCACAATTTCTGTGATCTGTAGTCATGATCAGAACCCTCTGGGCCACATAAAGAGATAAATGAGTGTGTTTGCCAGCTCTGCACAGACTCTGGGCTGCTCGGAATTGGAAGAGACCGCAGATCTGCTTTGGGCTTTGCAAGCACCATGCCTTCAGCTCACTTCATCACGCTCCGAGCTCACACGTGGAAAGCATGATTCTAATTTGCCTCTCTGTCTGAAGGGTGAGCAACAAACTCCCAGTGGCTGTGATTATCATAATGATGGCGTGAACCTCTCTAATGAAATGCTAGCGAACTTGGGCATAGATCAATGCAGCCGTGCGTGTTAGTTCAGGATCACGAATCCCAGTCTTCCCAGAATAGCACTGAATGAGGAGCAGATGAACTTTAACCATCAATTAAAATCACACTGTAACAGTGGGTCAGAAAGGAAACACGTACTGGGGGAAAATAGGTTTTATTTATTAGTAAGTATGTATTTAAGACACTTTTGTTGTAGATGAGACTGATGTTATGAGAGGTATTTAATTAATTTTAGGTCATTTGGAGTAGCATACAGACATAAGAAATGCACTCCTGGCCATCGAAACCCTAAGAATTTCCTGGGGGAGGTGAAAAACCCCTTTGGCTATGAGAAGACAATTTGTCCTGCAAAGCAATAATTGTTAAGTGCCAATAGGAAGGGCCTTTGGAGTTCAGAGAAGGGACAGATCCCTTTCAGAAAGATGAGTTGGGTGACACAGCAGGGAGAATGTCTTATTTTAGTTGCATATGCAGATTAAAAGGTTAAATGTCTGTTAAATGCCCAACTCATGCAGAGTCAGCTGGTGATTCTGTGAGATTTGAGATTTATGCAACAGTTCTACCCTGGTGAGAGTTTATAAATCTGGTCAAGAAAATAGCTCAGGAACACGAAAGCACAAATAACAGTGCAGTTCAGATAATGGCTGAGAAGTGCCCCTACCCGCAAGCAGCTCATGGTTAGGTTTGCTAATGACTGTAGCAATCCCTGGAGCCCCAAGGGAAGAAGCCCACTTCCTACCCACTGGCAGCACTGCGCAGGGACCTCTGGGTTTTTCTCTCCTACACACAGGTTTCCCTATAGCTCCGCCTGCCTTTTCTCCATTTCCTTTGCAGGCTTCAGCTCCTGGGTATGAACACAGAAGTGTTCTGGGGCTCAGGCTAGGGCTTCTTCCTCCAGCTCACATTCACCCCATCAAGAGCCTGCCAGGTCTCTTGGCTTCAAATCCTATCTGCACACTCACAGTTGGCAAACTGCACCTAGGATTCCCTTGATTACCTACAAGGTCCTTTGAGAGCTGGTCCCTCATTCTCTGACCTCACCCACTGCTTCCTTCTGTTCCTTTGCACAAGCAAACAGTACTACTGCATGGCTCTGTCCATCTCCTTTGCCTTAAACACTCCTGAAATAACATGATGGCATGGTCATTTCCCTCCTCAAGGCTGTACTCAACAAAACATTCTATGTTTGTTTTAGTCTCTTAGATTGGTTCCCCCTGAGGTGATCCAGTTAAAAGGATTTCATGGGAAGTCATTCACAAAAGAGATGATCCTGTAAAAGATCAGTAAAAGAATGGGAAAGGAGGCAGTGAAAGGAGGGAAAATGACCTAAGGTCCACTGAGAAGTAGTTAGCTCTGCAGGCAAGGGTGGCTTCCATCCCAGGAGCCCTGGGGAAGACACATCAGGTGTGTATGAAGAGTGCTGATCCACGGACTCCCTCTCTACTGGTCGAAGGACACTGTTTAGAGGGTTAATGCCTGGATATTTGCCTCAGTTCTTCCCTGCTATATCCACAGTAGCTGGATTAGTGTCTGCTACATAGGCAATTAAAAATATTCATTGATTTAAAAAATTAATGACTACATGAATAGTTTCAGGCAGGTAGGTGATCCAGGAAGTCTTGGAGAAGGAGCAGATCTGCCCAGAGTAAGCTTCCCACAGATCAGCTCAGGGTGGGGGAGTCCTCAGGGCAGCATCCTGAGTGAGCTGCAAGGGAGACTTGAAAATGAGCTGCCCTCTTGACTGGACAGGTTCTTCTAAAATAAAGTCACTAGTAGGGCCCAACAGGCACTTGACATAGAAATTTCCAGACCGAGAAATCTGACACTGTAGGAAATACATGCTTTTAATCAGAAGACTCCATCATTGTGTTCTAAATCAACGAAACTTAGGTTTAGGAAGACTAATGTGGAACTATTAGGTGGTTTTTGTGGATTAGGGAAAGAGATACATTTAGGGCCTGATAGAGTTTAATAGAGGAACCAAAAACCAAACCAAACCAATCCAAACTCCTACACAGATGTTGTTGGTAGCGTGGCTAATTTACCTGTATCAGAGATAGTGGGGCAATGGAGAGAACTCACACTGATACCAAGGCTTGGAGTCTGGAATTTGGTGGTACAGTCAATCTATTGGGTGCCCAAAGGTCTGCCTTGCTACAGGGAAGATTTGCGTCCATCCATCTGAGCACATTGAACAAAATGGAGACTTGCTAAGCTCAGAGCCTATCCAACACAGGCACATACATAACCCAAGACTAGTGCCTTGAGTTCTTAATAAAGAAGTAGCTTTGCAGCAGGGGATGGGATGGAGCTGAGGTTGAAGGAGGGTGGGGGCATGCATGAGGGTGCAACTGAACAATTTCAGAGACTTTGTCACCACAAGCACAGGGCAGCAGTCCCCCAAGCCTGGTGCCTGATACCAAGCCTATCGAGGGACACTGGCACCTGCCAGCAATTTTTTGAGATGAGATCAAACCAAACCCTATCACTGATAGCAAGATTCTAGCACAAAATCAAGCAGAGTAGCCTGGATCTAATGTCAAAAGGAAGATGTAAAATAGGCAGCCAGGGCCTTGGCTCCCACTGCCCTCCTGTTCTTGAGTGGCTCATCTCACATGTGGGGCACATCTTTTGTTCTTTCCTTCAGATCACCTTTTTTTCCTAGCCCATTTCTTTTACACCTTCTCTTTCTTCTTCTTTTCGTCTTCCACAGTCACCTATTGTTCTGGCCACTCACAAACTGGGTCGGTCCATAAGAGCCTGTCAAGTATTGCTGGTCACTACAACACCCAGTAACTCGCTCAACAGAAAGGGGGAAGAGGGGTGAGTCCACTGCTTCTGGACCTGGCTACACCCCCCCCAAATTAGCCCTCAGCTGTGTCTTCTCTTCCTGTGTGCTTCTACAATTGGGAGTACAATCCAATGCTAGGGACACACACATCAACTCAAGGGCGCAGGCCCTGGCTGCCTCTGCATGCCCTCCATTTAATAGTTTGGTGCACATTTGCACCACACTTTGTCTGGTTTGGGAACTGTTTCCATGAGCCAGTTAGCTCACATCCGTTCAAGAGCGCCTAATAAAAACAAGAGGAAAAAAAAAATATGCTGCGTTCTTATTTTCTGGCATTATTCCAAACATTTATGTCGGTCCACATCATTCTTGCATCAACTCATACACAAGACTCCCTACTGTACTAGTGGAGAAATCATGGCACAGAAGGACTAAGTGAATGTGGCAGGAAGGGATGGAGAAAAGTCCCTGGGCTCTCCTGCCTGAGCCTTATGGAGGGAGATGGAGCCCACTCTGAGCACTGAACTTGCCTCTGTCTTGGTAATCTTTCTCGCTGCAGATTTAATATATATGTTTTGCAGAACTGGGAACTGAACCCCAAGACCTCAAGCATAGCAGGCAAGTGTTCTGCCGTCAAGCTGTGCCCTTAGCTCTCTTGCTGTGTCTTTATCACATAGGTGCCGAATGCTAAAGAAGAGACCAAGTGGCACAGCCCTCAGCCTCCACAGTTTGGTCATGGGGACAGACAGACGTGTGGGTGAATAATTTCATTGCATTATGATTAATTTAGCTGTCCCTTTCCACTGCCATGGCCTCCTTTGGGCTGTCAGACATGGATGTGGTCACAGGTCACTGGCAAATAATTCCCTGAAATCGCCTTTGTGAGCTTCACATTTGGCAAACCACCTTGTACTTGTGTGGGTATTTGCTGGTTAAGGAACTGATGCCGCTACCGCCACAGAGATGGGAAGTGTATCCTTTTAACCCTCTGTTACACACTTACCACCACCACTGGGTTCTAAGTAGATCGGCACACGTGTGGAGCACAGTCATTTCCAGAGAGCTGGCATGCAGGAGAGAAAGCACGACAGCTGTGTGGCGGTCAGGCCCTGCAGGGTTCCCAAGCCAGGAATGGGGGAGTCCACCGACAATTTCAAACATGAGTAACCTAGATACAGTGCAGAGTGCAAAATAAGGGAGATACCCTGAGGGTGAAGGTGGGAAGCGACCACACCGTGGTGCTGCTGGGACAGACAGTGCAGGTGCTGTTTGTAGACACTTTCTCACCCACCCAAGATCTTTGTCCCCAGTTCATGCCTCAGCCTTCACCTACCTTCTGCTTTTTTTGCTCAGATACTCTCTCGCTCCTCTCCCCTGCTTCCCTTTAATCACCTCAAGCTCAGTTTTCTTTGTTTAGATTTTGTAAAAGTTTTTTTTTTTTTTTTTTTTTTTTTTTTTTACCAACTTCTCAAAATTATTTTCTCTCAGTCCAAGACTCCCCTAGTCTTTGGTTCTGTTATTGAAAATTAGAACCTTGCAATTATGCTGAGTATAAGGTGAAAAAAAGCAAATGTTGGGCTAAGCTGTTCCTAATACCTATAGTTCCTCTGAGATGTTACAGCTGAGGGTTGTAAATGTTCCATCCTAAAGTTAAAACTGCTGCTCTAAGTTGTCACTTGGAGTATGCAAACAACAGTGAGGGAGAATAAAGGCATCTGTATGCACACACGGACACACACACACTGATACATATACACATTCACACACACACTGACACACACACACACACACACACACACACACACACACGGCACTCAGGCACTCAAGTGATCAAAAGACAAAAGTGTTTGTCTCATGCACCATTCCCACCCAGAAACTCTTAAATATTTTTGGCTATCCTGAGGGCAAACAAACATAAATATTTTTCTAGTTACCCTTTTGTTGTTCTAAAAATGTTTCTGAATCACTCTCTTATCTGTTGGCAACATGACTCGAGTTTTGGTTCCGTGTGTTCTTGAAAAGGATCATGCAGTGTAACAGCCCATCAGAAGGGCAAATGCTCACAGTGCTACCTCTGTGTTCCAGGAGAAGTTCATACACAGTCAGAGCAGGGACAAGTTGGACTCCTGATCACCACCACCACAGAGCTTTCTTCTGCCTTTCCCTGTGTCCAGGCAGCTCAGAGTGACAAAGACAAGGAGAGGGCCATTGGCCAACTACTACTTTTCAAGAAGGAACATCATCGGTATTAAGTACTTTGCTTTTCTGTTGTTAGTCAAAACCCTCCACGGTGGACTTTTTAATCCATGGACTCCTCAGGTCCCAACACAGGCCGTGTTCTGTGCTCTGTTCATCTCTGTTGACTCCGTTCTTCCTCCTTTCCCTGCTGAGGTTCCCTCTCGAGCCCTAAGCCTTCCTCCTGCACTGAGGCTGGCCTGGCCACTCTGACTGAGGTCTATGCACATCATTCCCTCTCAGCCTGGGACATTTCTGGGCAGTTATCAAGTAACTTGGACCTTTAACAGCAAGCTTAGCTGTAAAAAACTAGGCTGTGATATTGATTCAACTCATAGTCTGACTCAATTAGCTGGTTTCAAGTCTAGTTTCACAGCAGGAAATTTCACACAAGTAAATCAGCAGTTTTGGGAAACCTGATGAAATAATGACTAGTTTACCCTAACAAGCTTTGTAATCTGGAAGCCAACTTCCTGGGCAAGTGCTGTAGCGATTAGATAATTATCTGAGCTCAATGGTATCACGGCTTCCTACCAACAAGCTCTCCCTCCACTTGGTCCAGTGTCTGTAACCCTTCCTGTTTTTTCCACTACCTTGACCTTTCCTCTCAGAAAGTCCCCCTTGAGTCTCCTTCTTGAGTCTATATTTTATACTCCAGCATTCCTCCACTTGTTGCAGCCTTAGTATCATTAGGCTTTGACTATTGCAGTGCTAACAGTGATCTAGTTAAGGGACTTATCTGGGTCTCACTTAACGTGCATGGAACTGCATTACAGACCAGCAGACTGGCTCCAGAGAGCCGTCCCAGGTGGAGTTGCCCTACTTGAATTAGAATGCTGATCGCTACAGTAAGTAGAGAGTCTAAAGTGCCCAAATCAAAACCCGGATTTACTGCCAAACCACCCCAAACAGGAACATTTCTCTTCTTGAAATAATTTCCAGAGGAGCATTGGTTGGTGGAAATCACTAGAAGCAATGCTGTTTATTCTCTTCTGTCTTCTACAAGCGTTGTATACAGGTCATGCACATCTATGTAGAACTTTTAAGTGGTGTGATTTGACTGGAGGAGCCTAAAAATATTTCCAAACTGCTGGCAGGACAGTAACATCTAACAAAGGAGTTTTGACCTATTGTCTGTTAGAACAATAACAACGTTTATAATTTGCCAGACTTACTAAAAAGAGTAATTACCTTAAGTCAGTCATGACACTTATGAAATTTATCATAAAGAAGCAACCATTATCCAGATTTTGTAGGCATGGTAACTGGTTAAGAAGGTTGCAGTATTTCACACAGTGGCCCAGTAGGAAAACCGATGTCTTGAAAAGATGTTAAGTTTAAAAATATGCTTAACTCTGTTTGGAGGATGTAATTCTTTTGATGCAACACATGTACAACATATACACCAGAAATCAACCTGGAAGAATCCAGTTGAAAACATGATTATAATGTCTGATTTTATCTATACATCCTCAGTTTTCTACTATGAGCATGAACTACTTATATGATAAACATTTAATTTATATTTTTAAAACAGTTTGTCCTGAAATCTCTTTTCTTCTTCATACTTAAAGGGGTTCACAGTTGTAGTCTGTATGATATCCACGAACCCTGGGGTACTCTTCCTGTGATCTGCCTGACTTTGAGTCATCCAGGGCAAGTGTTTATCATTAAACAAAACACAATCAATTGTCCTTTGCCAGGTGTAAGCTAAGGAGGAGGGCTCGCTTTGTCAGCATATTTGCTTAGTACACTGATGGCCAAGCTAAACATTGTGGTTTGCCTTTGTTGATAGAATTAATTTTGAAATTATGGAATCTGTACAATATTTTGACCACAAAATCAGTAATTTTGTTGTTTTTTCTATAAAATACCTTTAGCCTTTGCCTAATCCTTGTTTAGAGACTGGTGGAAACTATTTTGCGCAGTGGTCACAGTAGCACTACAAAGAAAGAGCTCTCATTTGTGACTTTCATCATAGTAACCAAATCATTTGAGTTGTAGAGAGTCAACTCTTTCAAATTGTTGAACTTTTACTCAGTATTCAGCACTTATCTACATGTCCAGTATTAGATATAGTACCATGCTTAAATAAGTAGTAAGTTGTTTAAATAACTCACAAAGATGAACATTCTGGAGGAACTCACAGCTTTGTCAGAGAGGCAGATACATTCATAAATATCCTTGGTATAAGTATGTAATGGATTTAATGTAAACCATGAATAGTGTAAAGCAAGACTCATAGAAGAGTGAAGGAAAAAGGTTAACTTACAGAAGGAGAAAATGATTTGCAAAGAATCCATCTAACAAGGTATTGATATTAAGAATATAAAAAAAACTCAATGACAAAGAACCAATGATGTAATTAAAAATGGGCTAAGGGTATAAACAGTAACTTCTCAAAAGAAGGAATTCAAGTGGCCAACAAATCTGTGAAAAACTATTGTTGAAATTCATGAGTGAAATGCAAATTAAAAATCACAATTAGACATCATCTCTTCCAAGTCAGAATGGCCATTATTAAGTTTCCAGTGAGGCAACACAGCGACACTGGTAAGGGTGTAGAAAGCAACGAAACACTCATACATCGCTGGTGGGAATGTGAAATGGTACAGCCACTGTGCAGGCAGTGTGGTGTTCCTCAAGCAACTAAGACTAGATCTACCCTATGTTTCAGCTATGCCGATTTCGAGTGTATATACAGATAAAATGGTGTCAGCATATGTGAGAAACACCTGCATGCCTATTTTGATTGTTGTGCTTTTCACAATAGCCAAGGTACAGAATCAACATACAGACAGGTCAGCAGATAAATGAAATATTAGATGCCAAGTACTGTAATTAACTGGGGACAATATGATGTATAGTAGGTGTCGTGAACTTGTCCTCTCATCAAGCTGAAATTTTGTGTCCCTTGACAAACATTTCCCAGTGTCTTCCACTTCCAGCCACTGGTCCCCACTAGTGACTCTGTTTCTATCGAGTTCAACTTCTTTACAGTCCACAGAAAAATGAGATCATGCAGTATTTGCTTCTGGGGACTGCCTAAGGTTAATTACTGGAATGTCCTGCAGATATATCCATATTGTCAAAAATAACAGGATCTCTATTTTTAAATGCTGAATAGGATTCCGTAATGTTGATAGTTGTGCTACATTTTAAGAACCCACTCATTCTTTAGATGAGCACTTAGGATGTTGCATGTTAGCTATTACGAAAAATATTACACTAAACATGAAGGTGCAGATGTTTCTTCAACATTCTGATTTGAATTTCTTTGGATATATATCCATAAGAGGGATGGCTGGATCATGTAGCAATTTTAATTTTAATTTTTTTTGCCATCCTCCATACTTTCTCCATAAGGGAGAAGAGTATGGAGAATAGTAATTTGCATTTGTACCAACAGCCCACTAAGGGTTTCTTCCCCTCCCCCCAGTCCTTGTCCCACATTTGCTACTTCCTTTTGATAAAGCTGTTCTAGTAGTGTCTTACTGTGCCTTTAATTTGCATTTCTGAATGCTCTGTCATGCTCAGCATTTTCCATATTTCCTGCTGGCCATTTGTGTATTTTCTTTTGAGAAATGTCCACTCAGGTCCTTTGCCCATTTTTTTTCTTTCTTTTTTTTTTTTTTTTTTTTTTTTTTTTTTTTTTTTTTTTTTTTTTTTTTTTTTTTTTTTTGCGGAACCAGAGATTGAACTCAGGCCCTTGCACTTGCCAGGGAAGCACATATTCTACTGAGCTATCTCCCCGGCCCCTCTTTGCCCATTTTTAAATCAGATTTATTTGTTTGTTTTGCTTATTTTAGACCCTTGTGTAGTAGCTTAGATATTAACGAGCCCCTTAGTGGGTATGTGACTTACAAATACGTTCTCCTGCTCTGTAGTTTGTCTCTTCGGTCTGGTGATGGTTTCCTTCGCTGTGCAGCATTTCTACTTGATGTAATTTCAAGTCTTTTCACTTTTATCACCCATGCCTTTGGGGTCATATCCAAAAGATGGTTGATCAGACCAGTGTCATAGAGCTTTCCTTTTTCCCAGTAATTTTATAGTTTCGGGGCTTATCTATAATACTTTAATCCATTTTGGGTTGAATTTTGTTGCATACAGTGTGGGAGGCGTGACCAGCATCACTTCTACATGTTGGCAGCCAGTTTTTTTCAGCATCATTTATTAAAGAGCTTGGCCTTCTTTCCCTGGCACATGTTCTTGGTACCTCTGTTGAAAATTAATTGGCTATATCCAATTAATATGCTGCCTCATCCCCTCCCCCCCAGCACTGAGATTACAAGTGTGCACCACCCGACCCAGTCTCTGTGGCCCATTCAGCGTGCCCAGGGACAGGGCCAGCAGGGCATCAAACCCTGGTCCCTGGACTTGCCTAAGCAGTGCCTGGTCCACTATCTTGCCAGCCCTTTAAGTCTTTAAAAAAAAAACTCCTAAGTTTTAATGCATTTAAATTCAACATTCAGCTCCTGGAGTATTGCTGTTTTTAGTAAATGATTAATAAATGCATGCATGGCAGTTTCCTTGAATTTACCTCAGCAATCATAAAATAATCTCTCAGTTTTAAAAACCCATCTGGGCCAGGCTCTTGGCAGCACAGTGACTAAATGTGAGCTCATGTCACGATTTGCAGAATCCCCGTGGGCCCGTGGGGATACGATTGAAGCCAGGCCAATTGATGTTTTAATCCTTTCTGTCCTTCAGGAGGAAATGGAATTAAAACTTAACTTTTTGTTATTTGGCATTTGTTACACTGAGCTAAGATTATAGATAGACTGTAGAATTACATTCTTGCTAAATGGATTTGTAATCTAAATTAGATATGCAGGCTAGTGACCTTGGGAAATAAACCACAGAAGTGACAACTTGGTGAGTAGCTCGAAAACAAATCCAAAAAAGCCTAGGCAGAGCTGTGCCAATGTCTGTTGTTTGCTGGTAACAGGCCAAGGCACAGAGCAAGGGCCAGTTTTCTGTTCTAGCCTTCTCTTGAACTTGTGTCATTTCAAGCACAGCCCCTCTCTTCCTTCTGCCTTGGTTTTCTTTTCTTCCATTTGCTTCATACCTGTCAGAGCAGTTAGAGCAAATATATGAAATAACAAATATGAGGCACTCCAAGCTCACAGGATTGTTTCCACAACAAAATGAAGTAATTTAGGAATACACTGTATGAATTTCATCTAATCATTTATGATAGAAAGCAAGTAAATTAAGATATAAAATTTCACAATTTAGAAATACTTCTTTTGAAATGATTTGATCAAATAAATAACAATGCATTTAAAATAAATAAATATATATACACACACACACATACACACAAGTTTTTGCGAACATATATTTCTTTAGGCAAAGGTGGGTTTAATTAATATCCAACATAGCTTGGAGTGGTGGCACACATCTGTAATCCCCTCTTGGGAAGCAGAGGAAAGAAGATCACTGTGAGTTTGAGGCCAGCCTGGGCTGCAAAGTAACTTTGAGGCCCATCTATACTACACAGCAAGACCTTGTCTCAAAAAGACAACAACCAAGGTGTTGGTGGTATAGTGGCTAGCATAGCTGCCTTTCAAAAAGACAGCAACAACAACAAAAATTACTGAACACAGAAGACAATTCTTCAGAGTAAGGCATTAACTCGAAGTATGCAGAGACATGTGACTTGACAATAATCATAATTAACAATAAAAATGTTCATTAAATGCTAATCAGACAACTGGCAAATACACGGACCCAGGTTTGATCCCTGGCACCACATTCTGTGACAGCCACCAAAACTGGGAGTGTTGATGCATCACTGTGAGTCAGAGCTGTATAGCAGGACTCTGTATGAAACAAATAAAAGATTTAATTTTTTTTAAAGTCAGAGAGCCTTTGTATGCCTTTTAGATACCTGAGATAGTAGTAAGTATACTTTCTGATGCGGAATTGGGAAAATCTGCATATCCCCAGGGTCAGGGAAAAAAAACACCTGTACCCTCTCCCATTAAAATGAATGCGAATGAAGGGATATTTTGGGAGACTGGATTAAATACTCTAGCAGCAAATAGAAATTTCAATGTAATGATTAGTATGGAGAAGTAGAAAATTTCAGAATACATAAGATTAGTAAAAATGTGTAGCCTATATTGAAACAAAGCACTGCATGTAACACAGGAATTGGATGCATAATGGGGCTGAGAGTTATCTCGAGGACAGGGACGGCGAGGATTCTCACAGGACTACTGAAAGAAACATCCCACACAGCATGACCATGTTGCATGAGGCACAACTCACACAACGCTACATTTTAAAAAGGTGCAGGATACTCCAGTTTCTCTTCAGATCATAGAAATCTTTCACCTTTTTTTTAAGGTGCAGAGTAAAGCATCACTTCCCAATTCCATGCCAAAAGATCCTCACCCAAATAATACAGTACATATCCAGCACTGAGAATAAGTGAGCCAATGTTATGAAGAGGCAGGGCAGACAGAAGAGCAGGCTGCTGCCTTCTCCCACTCCATGTGGGCTTAGTCCATCTGCTAAGTCATGCTGCAGGCTGGGGAGGCCTCTAGTTGTTGCGCTCTATCTCCAGACTCCTCCAGGTCTACCCCTTACCCATACCCCTTGCTCCTAATTCCCTTTGTTTCTTGGACCTTTTTCCTTAGTTTGACTCTGTGTCTGTCCCCCCCCCCCCCAGCACATACACTTTTGCTGACCTGGTTTTGTGCAGCCGCTCTGCTTCTCACCTTAGCTCTTCCATGGTGTGGTGACTGGTTACTTGGTCATGCGCCTGTGGGTTTGTGCACTGTGTATCTTGCTAGCCTCGCCTACTTGTGATCCACACTACAGCTTGCTGGGGGCCACACTAATGTGGATGTGCACTAAGCGAACACTGATTTTGGACCTAGAACTGACTGAAAAATTCAGGAACAAGCTTTGAATAAAACTTAGAAAAATCTGAGTGGTTGTCTCAGATCACTGAGGAAGTCAGCATTTCTTTAACTGGTTCACTACCTATGATGAAGGCTGCCTGTCCCCTAGGTACATAGAAGGTGCTCAGGAAATATTTGATGCAAGAATGGATCACTGATACATTGTTATACACACCATCTATAAGATCTGAGACTTGCTATATTAGTCTAAGGAATGATTTTGAGGGTGTGCATGAAATTATACTATTTATTTTACATTTTGAGAATATTTCCATTCATATTTCCTTTCAATAAAAAGGGGAAGAAGCAACCCAGCATCTCTATTGGCTATCACTTTTAGAACATTTATGGTTTCAGCGGAAGCTTTGAACACAGTTACTTTCTGCTGTGAAAGCTGTAAAACATTCTAATCCCTTGCGCAATGTATATACCCTCACAAAGGGTAGTTAATAGAGACACAGTAGGCCTAAATCTCCTTCCATTCTGGTATTTTTCCACATACGTAGCTATATACTTAACTCAAAACATATCCAAAATAAAGAAAAAGACACCTGGTCCCCCACAGCAAAGAGCTTACAGCCCAGCTCTTGGGAGGCTAAAAACAGGAGGATCACTAGGAGTCCAAGCTGCATAGTGAGACCCTGTACTAAATACATAAATAAAGAAAAAGACAGACAGAGGTAACATTTATGATCCCCATTTCCTGGATGACAAGCTATTGTAGAAAGCAGAAATAAGAATGCTCACAGGAACAGTTGACAGAAGCACAGGGGTGGGCTCTCAAAGTCCCTACTGTGTGGCAGGGGGAGTCTTCTCTGCTCATCAGATGTACTCGGTATTTGTGTTTCTTCAGATTGAAAGGCTGGACATGGAGAGCTTGTTTAGCAACATAGAATCCGTGCATGAGATATCAGCCACGTTGCTGTCCTTGTTGGAAGAGGCCACGACCAATGTGGAACCGGCCATGCAAGTCATAGGTATGTTTATTCTCTTCTCAAGTTCTGTGGTACAACTGGAAACGATATTTTAATAACATCCTGGTGCTTGGCTTTATCTCCCTGACTCATAAAGCATCCAAGGAGATATATAAGTGCTAAACCCATCTTCAGACTCACTGTGATTACACACTCTATATTTATTTTCAAATGGGCATCTGTCTGTTTGCTGAGGTTCCTTAGAAACACTAAGCATAACATTTGCTTTTTAATTTCCAATCTTTCAACCTCTTTGCCTTCCAGAGGTTTTCATTTTGTTTTACAGCTAACACTTGGTTGGCCCATAAGGAATTAAGTCTTAAAACAGTTTCTCATATTTACCGATTTTACCCCCAATGTTTTTCAGATCTTATTCTCTTGACTGGATTTAACAATTGAGATTTTTTCACATGTAGAATTTATATGACTTGTAAAAAACTTAATAGAAATTCTACTTTCCTATTTTTCTTTTCTTCTTCATATTATTTTGTTTTCCAAACATTTTTACTGTCAGATAGTCATGAACATATTTATTTTCTTACTGTTGTATGATTATTAAAAACAATTATGGAGAAGATCATAAAAAGTATTGAGCCAAATTTTTCCTCTGTCCATTTCTTGAAAGTTCCAAAGAACTCCTCAATGGTTTGCATATCTAAGATAATCCGATAGAGCAATACAGAATAGGAATTCTTGCAAAATTATGATTTTTTAAATATTTCACATACAATACACAATATACGCTTATCACAAAAATATTAGAACAGGGCTGATGAGATAGTTCAATGAACTAAGCATCTGCTTAGTTCAGCACCGCATGCCACGCTGGCCCTGCCCCCAAGCATGCTGAGCTGGCCACAGAAACTGGGCGTGGTGGTGCACACCTGTAATCCCAGTACTGGGGAGGCTGAAAACAGGAGAATCACTATGAGTCTGAGCTGAGTACTGAGACCCTGCGCGAAACACATAAAAATAAATAAATAAGGGCCAGCCAGATAGCTCAGTGTACTGAAGCGCCTGCTTAGGCAGAGCACAGCGGCTGGAGTTTGATCCCTGGCGTGCCACTTGGGGCCGCCCCCTGGGACACGCTGAGATGGCTCCTGAGACTGGGGTGGTGGCGAGCACCTGTAATCCTAGTACTTGGGAGGCTGAAAACAGGAGGATTATTATGAGTTCAATCTGTGCAGTGAAACCCTGTAGAAACTGTACTAAATACATTAAAAATAAATACATAACACATTAGAACCCTAGAAAAGTGAAGAGTGGAAGGTAGGATCCCTTGACACTCGCCCCCGTAAGCCGCTACCTTCTCTGGTGAAGGTGACCACTGCTGTGTTAGATGTGAATCCGGTTTCACACACACATACACACACACACACACACACAGAGGCACACACAAACCTCGTGTCATTACGGCATATGTTCTTTTTTGTTACTGGAAATCAGAATTATAAAAGTGCCGTGAAATTGGTTCTGTTCAGTATTCGTGAAGGTCCAAGGCTTAATAAGCGCGGTTGACCCTGTGGGAAGGTGCAAAACACGAGTTGGCTATTTATTGTGTTTTTACAGAGTAAAAGGCTAGCCCACTTAAAAAGAGGTTTAAATTTGCCCATTCTTCATGGCTGAGCACCTTCAAAATCTGTCAACGTATTTTCTAGAAGAAGGACTGCACACATAGTTATATTGCTACAGATTCACTGGCCGCTTGTTATTATTTCACTCAGTGAATAGTTGTGAAGAAGCAGCATCTTCAAAAAACAGGATGTTGTGTGGGGTAGCAAAAGATGAAAGAGTGCGCCGCTGTCTTTCAAAGCTTGTAGTAAAAGCTCCGTGGTGTGAAGGCGCGTGCGCAGTAGCAGATCTGCCGTGGGTTCCAAATCACTGCGGAAGTTCAGCGCACACCAAGAACAGTTTTAGATAGGGAATCAAGGCAGGGTTCTTGAAGGTGTTACTGGGTTTAAAAACGGAGATATGATTTCAATAAGTAGGGTCCAAGCTGGGGGGAAGATTCTAACAGCAAGCAAAAGCATGAAAAGTATATTTAGGGTAGAGTGAATGAGCAGCTGGAGTGAAGGAGTCCTAAAAGGGAAGAGCAGGAAGTAAATCTGGAAGTGCATAACGAAGCAGACTGTGCCCCCAAAGGGCAGGATGGATTTCATTCTGCAGGAATAGGGGACCAATGAAAGATGTTTGTAGCAAGGGTATGATGAGACTGTAGTTCCTGGGAAAGGAAAACATGGTAGGTATGAAGAGAAGGGAAGGAAAAATAGGTCCGAGACCGCAGAGAGACTTATAAATGTTGTAAGTTAAGGTGGATATAGTGAGATGGGAAAACAAAGGTCATTTCATCAGAAATGCAGAAGAAAACTTAACGAGCTTGAGGGGTTGGTTCTTGTGCTAGAGTCAAGGACAAGTGTGGGTTTAGGGTACTGGTTTGGGCCTGTTGTTTCAGTATTCAGTCCATTTAGTATTTGTCCTGGACTTTTCCTTTGCAAAAAGTTTCACTGTCTGAAGCTGTGTTATAAGAGGTTTCATAAGAGCCCACTATAGTTCTTCACCTGCAGACATAGCCTTGTTTATAGTAAGGCATAAGAAGCAAGTGCCATTGGCAGAGTTCTCACCCTGACACAAGGCAACACTTGGAACCTGGCTCATTCCTCCTTCCTCAGCTTTCTGAGTATCAGAGAAACTTACGGCTTCCTCTCACTGGCTGAGCAAAGGGTGACCTTGGATACAAACTAGGCATAGCTCTTCTCTGCTCTGGTTGTGGGAGAAGGTAGAAGTATTCCTGGAGACCTGTTGCCCATCGAGTATGGCACGGAGGGGTGCAAGGTGTCATGTGGAGGGACACATGCCATGACCCGTGAGAAGCTAGCAGTCATCAGGATCGTCGTCATGGAGCGGATACAGTTTAGGTGCAGATGAAATAAACATGTGGAAAACAGGCTGAGCTGGCCTGTTGTGGAGCAACTAAAAGTTGCTTTGCTTACCGTTAGATATGTATCTGGTTATGCTTATTTTGCTTTGCAATAAACCACTTCAGAAGCAAGAGCTTAATGTATTTATGTTTAGTATAAAGTAAATGTTGATGTTATGTTTCTCAACAAAGTTGGTGAACATGTAACATACAAAGAATACATCTACCGTAGAGTCCTTAATGCTATCTCTGATCATAAGGCAACCAGAAGACACAAATCTGAAAGAACAGCCACATCTGTGTCAAAAATGAATCTTCATTTTAAAAATACTATGCTGAATGCAAGCCACTTAACACACAGAGCTGCTACAAATGTGTTTGTATATTCCATACGCATGACATTCAACTAGGGCAAATGACAGTAGTCCTAGCATTACTCAGTTTTATTTCTGAGATTCTGCCTACTTAACTGTAAAGCGATGCCACCAAAGGCTTGACACCATTAGCAGGAGAGTTCTGCCAATAGTTAAAGGATGACAGTTTGATACAGCGTGAGCAGATGACTCAAGTAGAAAATCAGTTAATTCTGGGCCGAGGAGATGGCTCAGTGGAATAAGTGCTTCCCTGGCAAGCACAAGGGCCTGAGTTCAATCCCTGGTTCCGCCAAAAAAAAAAAAAAGAAAATCAGTTAATTCTAATAATGGTTCAAGACTTTTTAATCTAAATTATAAAACCTAAGAAGAGCTTTTAAATTTCTGTGTCAAAATGGAATGTCTGATCTAATATCATTGCAAAGGCTACTATAAAATTACCTTAAAAATTAAATATTCTCAATGCAAATGAATATAAGAATATATATACTGGAGGAGCATACCACCATAGTAAAACAATTATTTTACTAAAATAAATGTGTGGAATGGAAGCGTACTTGTAAGTTGATTGAGGTGTACAGATAATGAATCTGTGGTATTTTATTATTAATACAAAAACAGTAGTCATAATTTATATATATGTAAATACATATATATATAATATATATATATTATATATATATTATGATTTGCATCTAGATGCACCCCTAAGTCTCATGTGATCATAGGTTTTGTTTTTTCTTGAGGTGGCTGAAACTTGAGTGTGTAATGATTTGTCCTGCACTGCTGGGATGAAGGGAACTGGGATAGAGGGTGGGTGACGCCGGATCAGAGCACTGACTGGATTGGCACCACTCTAATCCCAGTAGACTGGATACAGTATAAGGCATAGAAACAGGCTTGCCTTGTTCTCACTGCTGTTGTTGTTTTCTGCTGCAGTGAACTGTTGCCCCTCCACCATGTGCCACCTTGCCTTAAAGCCAGCCAGTTATGTGCTAAAACCTCTACAATTATGGCCTGAAACCTCTAAAAACAATAAGCTAGATGGAGCTATCCTCCCTTCATTTGTGGTTGTTGGTTATTTTGTCTCAGCAACCAGAAAAATAAGACAATGCACAATAATAAATAGTAATATTTAAGAGGATAAAGTTGATGTTTAATTTAACAATAACTATAATCAATGGAACAGCATTTTAGGTTCAGATGCAACAGAAGACATACTAAACCACGTCATTGTTGATGAATGATCCAAACATGTTCACTGGAAGAATGATAATTTCTTCAATAAATAGTGCTGAAAAAAATGGCTTTCCTCATGTCAGCAACTAAAACTAGACCCATGGCTATCACCACGCACTAAACCAAAGCCAAAATGTATCAAAGCTCTATTATAACACTAAATATACTGGAAGAGAAAATAGAAATCCTATCTGTAGGCAGAGAATTCATGAATAAAACCCAGACCACACAGG
This sequence comes from Ctenomys sociabilis, assembly GCA_004027165.1. NCBI lineage: Eukaryota > Metazoa > Chordata > Mammalia > Rodentia > Ctenomyidae > Ctenomys > Ctenomys sociabilis. The sequence goes on along the minus strand of PVKA01007197.1, from coordinate 11,168 downwards.
AAATACAACAAAGAGTCAACAAATAGGACCTCACTTTATTAAAATGCTTTTGCACAACAAAAGAAATCACCAACAAAGTGCCAAGACAACTCATGGAGAAAGAAAATTTATCCAGTTGTTCTTCAAAGAACCTGTCTAGAGCATATAAAAAAATTGAAAAAAATCAGAGCCCCAAAATTCAAAGACCTAGTCCTAAAATGGGCATCTGAGATAAATACACACTTCTCAAATAAAGACAAATGGCAAATAAATACATGAAAAAAATGTTCAACATCATTGGTCATTTGAGATATGCCAATCAAAACAACCTTGAGATCCATCTCACCCCGGAAAGAATGGCTAGCATCAGGAAACCAACCAATAACAAACACTGAGGGATCTGTGTGTGTGTGTGGGGGGCAGTATCCTTCTCCACTGTTGGTGAGGATTGTAGACAGGTGCAGCTACTGTGGAAATCAGTGTGGAGATTCCTCAAAAATTAGGATTAGAGGACCCACTTGGCCCAGTTATTCCCCTTCTGAGTATCTACTCAGAAGAATTAAACACATCATATCACAGCAGCATACCTGTACCAATTTTTATAGAAGCTCAATTTTTCATACCTAAATTTTGGAAACAACCCAAATGCCCATCAACTGAAGGCATGAATAAAAAGATGTGTTTTTTAATATAATGGACTACTGCTCAGCCATAAAGAAAGATAAACTTGAGACTTCAAAGTAAATGGATGCAACTTGAGACCATACTCATAAGTGAGATAAGCCAGACCTACATGTGTAAACATCATATTCTAGCACTAGTATGAGAATCTAAGCAAGGAAACAAAACCCAAAGTATATCATAGATATTGTTTATGGGGAATAAACTGATCAAAAGAAAAGAAAAACTGTGATGGGAGAAAGGAAAAAGGAAGGAAGGGTAAAGGGAAAGACATAGGCATACAAAAGACAAGATAGTTATACAACTGATTTCTTTTGATTCACTGAGGTTAAGGTTTTGCGCTAGTGATTTTCTGGACAATGTTTCCTGCCTTGATCTTGTACTCTGAACAACTACTGTGAATGTAACAATGTGCAACGTGTTGATTATTGTTGTTCTCCCACTAGCCTGTTTCGAAATTCTGTTTTATTGTTGTTGTTGTTGTTTTGCTTCTTTCAGTTTAAGATTTTAAAAACTAACCATATACCTGTAAAAATACATATTTCCTTTGTTGCTGGGTATCAGTCAGTTTTTAGAAGTCTTTGTTTCTTTGAACCATTAGTCCATAAGTCAAACAGTGTCCTTTCACTTCGACCTACTTTTATAAAGAAAATCTCTGGCATTATATTATATTTATTCAAAATCTGTTGGAGGCCTTTAGTTAAAATATCTAACAAACAGGAGAGTAAGCTTCTGATTTTTCATCTCTACAAGTTGTAATTACTGAAAGCAAAATTAGAAACAAGAAGACACTGGAATTTATCCTCACAAAACAGAATGAATCAAAAAATTAGACAATAAGAGCTCATGTTATATAAAAGATTTGATTTTGAAATTCTGCAATTGTTTATTAGAAAATAGAAAGGAAGGTTTTGCTGGTACTGTAATACAATAAAATTATATTCTGAACCAGCTTTTGTATTATCTACTAAAAACATAAATAGAAGCAGAATACTCGATTAATTTATTTTGCAACAATAAACTTTAAAAATGCAAAAAAGAGAAAGTTCCTTTAAAAAGGAAAAAAGACAATACTTGTAAAAATATTTAAAGTCAAAGATTTATATATCTCATATCTTGGCACAGATATATGCAGTTAGAATTGGGAAGACTAGGCTGGGGAGATGACTCAGTAGAATAAGCCCTTCCCTGCCAAGAGCAAGGACCTGAGTTCAATCCCCAGTTCTGAAAAAAAAAAAAAGAATTGGGAAGACAGAAAGTTTGAGCCTAACCTGGACAATTTAGTGATAAAGCAAGGCCATGTTCCAAATTAAAAACTCCTTAGTATGTATGTATCTCAGTGCTCTGGATTCAACTCCTTATACACATATGGAGAAATGCTCGTAATTTAAAATTTGTTAATAATAAATTATGACCTTAAGATTACAGCAATATTTATGAAAAAAACCCAGAAATGCCACATTTTTAAAAAGCATCAGTTGGAAATCTATTTGAGTATCTTCACCCTTTCTGGTTGGCCTTCTGGCTTGCTTTTACTAATAAAATGTGGCAAAATGCTGTTCAATAGCTGGATTGTGAGTTTTACTCTTTGTTCATAAAGAGAAAGATGCAGCCAAGGCCCTGGATGCATGGCACAGTCCCCTTTGGCCAGCTTGGCAGCCCCAGCCAGCTCAGTACCTGCAAGCCGATGAGTAGCCTATGCACCAACCTGCAGAACTCGAGGGGCTTACGAACATCTTCCCCCAAATTTCAGCCTTCAACATTTGGGGTAGTTGTTCTGCAGCAATAGCTACCTCACATGAAGAAAGATTAATTTATTTCAACTCAGGTGGTAATGAGGAAATCTCAAGTTGGAATGGGGCATTTGAGTTTGAACTTAAAGATTTAGAAAGGTAGGGATTGTAGGCAAAAGGTTTTTAAGAGAGAAATGGGGCAAAAACCTCAAGGCAGGAGGGCATGGGAAAGTCATAGAAAGAGCAGCAGCAGCCCGACATGTCAGATATAATAGAGTTCACTGACAATCTCCACCCCTATTACAGCACTTACATCTCATAAGATAAACTGATATTTCATGAGATGTTTCCGAAATCTTATTACCGTGAAATACAAAGCATGTTCCATTTCTCTATCTTCATTTAGATGGCACAAATAAGAATTTGTGATTCATAGCTCCTGGGCCAAAGGAGAAATTGTCTTGACACCTTGAGAAAGCAGCAGGAGAATTTCACTCAACCCTGGGCTTTCGATGAAATTCAAGTTTAAACACAGAGACAGATGTTTGCAGGCCTGAGGGAACTGTCTGGCCTGTCGCGTCAGGATCAGGAGTAGATGTCGAAACCTTGACTTAAGCAGAGGTTCTAGCTAGGAAATGACTTTTAAATCTTTAGAGATGAAAGCATGAAATAGGGGTTTTGTTTCCCTTCAAATGGAACATCAATCTCTGTGGCAATTTAATGAAAATGGACAAAATAAATAAAATGACAGCATAAAATTTATAAAACATGTATGTTTTACTATCAGGTTGAATTGGGTGCTAGTTCAACTTATGACCAAATGTGTGATCTTATAAAGCTCAATTATAAAACTTCATTCAACCTCAATTTCTCATCTGGAAACTGAAGGTTATATATCACATTTTTAAAAGGAAAATTAAATCAAATATGATAGTCTAGTGCCTGTTCTCAATAAATATCTGACTCATGGTGTTATTAAACTGCTATTATGGGGCTGGGGAGATAGCTCAGTAGAATTAACACTTCCCTGGCCAGCACAGGGTCCTGAGTTCAATCCCTAGTACCACAAAAAATACAAATAAATAAAAATAAACTGCTATTGTCCTGAGAACACTAGATTTACCCATCTAGTCATAAAGTTTGATGTCTCACTTTTATATAACAATTGAATAAAAGGTGAGTTTTTTTTCAGAAGTCCTAATCATGTTTTTCAAACAGAGCAAATGTGTGTGTGTGTGTGTGTGCGTGTGTGTTTTAGATGCTCCCAAAATCTACTCCTCTTGATAATTCATGTATTTAATATAGAGACACATTTTTCTAGAACAAGATATTTAACTTTTCAAGTATCATTTCTACATTTGGCAGCATGCCAGCGATTGAAGTAGCCAATCTCCAAATAATTGCCTTCAAGGAATAGTGTCTTCTAGATTCACACTGCAGGTACTCTGGTCCCACACTGAGTCTGACTTGTTAACCAAATCAGTGCAAGGACAATGACACCATATTGGCCACCTGGCCTAAGCCTTAACAAATCATGGCAGTTTCTGCTTCTGTGATTTTGGGAGCCTGCCTTTGCAGAAATCTAGCTTCACTGCTGGAAATAGGATGCAGAGAGAATGTATGAGAGAAAGAAAAATGGGACTAGAGAGCATACAAAAGTGGCTTAGAGATTCTGGTATTCCGGCAATGGCCATACTTCCAGTTGTTCCTGCAAAGTGACTGAGTCATCTTGGGTAAAGCAGTCCAACTAAGCCCTGAGTGGCTGCACATGGGGTGTCAAGTGCAGCAGAAGAACCACATAGCTAAACCCAGTCACCCCACGAAACAGGGAAAGAAAATCAGAGGGGCTGTTCTCAGCCACTCTGCCTTGGAACGGTTATATAGCAGCAGAGATCCAAAGAAGCAACTGTGTTCTCTAAAATGTGTTTGCACATGGTAATGTTTCCAAGTTTAAAGATCTGGGTATGTTCTACCTACACTGAAGATGAGACTGAAACAAGTCTGTCATGAGGGCACGAGAACTTCTCATATGTTTCTTTCCTGAGGGGGAACTCATCCTTGGAGCAAGATATTCAGTAAAGTTTCTGTCCTTTCAAAATGTAGGTGAGGCCCTGTTGCTCTATGGCCAAATTTTGTTCTCCTAAAGCCATGTTTTATTATGAAAGATGGAAATCTGTGTCTTTGGTGTTGACCTTGTCAGAAGAGTGTTAGCCACGCCCATTCTTGATGGCCAACTCAGAGCATCCAGGGATGGGACCAGCATGGCACATGGCACTGGGGATTGAATCCCATCTGTATGCTTGCCTAAGCAGGCACTTAGTCCACTAAGCTGTCTTCAGAGACTGCTGGGTACCTCAGAGTACCAGCAGCTTGACCAGGTAATCTCAAGGGGGTCATCGCTAAGATAAAATCAATAGAGAACCATGAATTAATGTAAGAACTGGGCCTTCCTCAGAGTTGGCAACCATGCATAGGGATAAGGTATCCCACCTTTTCTAATCCAGTGAACAGCAACTTTAACTTTCTTAGACATCCAGTGTTATCTGAATGTGTAAGTTATAAAACTCTTCACCAGGAATTAAACTATCCAAAAGTCAACAAGATTCAGGAACAGATCACAAGTTATCATCAAAATAAAGAGCTATCTTCTAAAATGCACACATGTGCTCCTTTTTTCCTAAATATACTGAACAACTGAAGTTTTCTGTCTTTTCAAATGCTCAATAATCATTTGATCTCTTTCTGAGTTCTACCATCTAATTTGAACATTGCAATGTGACTTTGTTTTAATGTTATCACATTCCTAAAATAGGCAGTTATATAACACACATGTTAACAACAGAATAACTATATCCATGCCAAACAATTTGTGATTTAAATTTATAGATGATAAATTGCTTCAACCAATCAAATCGCTGTGGTAAAATATTAGCACTAAATTCAGTAAAAAGATAACTTCTTGAACATTGTCCTCCTTGGGGCCAGGGAGATGGCTTAGTAGAATAAGCACTTCTCTGGCAAGAACAAGGCTCTGCGTTCAGTGTCTGGTTCTGCCAAAAACAAAACAAAAAACATTGTCCTCCTTGATTCTTTACCTGCAATATCTATAATTCTAAGTAAAGATGATGAATAGCCTGTTGGTGCAAAGTGAAAATATTGTCCATAAATTGTATTATATTTGCTTGGAGCATAAATTATTAATCTTGCTTAGAACCTCTATCTTCTATTTTGAGAGCTTGTTTGGAGGTTCTAGCAGGGGAGCGCAGCTACTCGTATACCCTTGACCGAGGAACGGTCCTCCTCTATCGGGGGTGGTCGTCCTCTTCGACCGAGCGCGCAGCTTCGGGAGGGACGCACATGGATCGTTGAGGGAGGAAGGGGACACCCGCCTAGCCAGCCAGATCAGCCGAATCAACCCTGGCGATC
>PVKA01007196.1:50291-79309 GCA_004027165.1 Ctenomys sociabilis | reverse complement strand
TCCACTAGGAAAATAATTATTGAATTTTTGATATAATTCAGGTATAAAAATAAGATAAGTAAGCAGCTACACTCTTAATTCACTGATAAGAGATATCTGCTAAAATAATATCTGTAAATATAATATCATGTATGCACCTTGTACAATACCAAAACATTATGAAAACAGTTTGCAATGTATTAATTTATCGAATCTGTATTGTTAAGGTGTCTTAAAACTGTCTGATTGACCTTTGTAGTTCAATAAAATAAAAAAAAAATTTCTCTTTTTTATTTCAGGTGTTAATTCTGGTCTGAGTTCTTCTATACCTTTCTGCTGTTGTTTCTTTGCTTCCTCCTCTGTTAATTCATTCATTTCAGTTGAATTTGTGTCCTTTGCACTTATCATTTGCGGGCTGAAGGCCTGAGATTGCATTTTGCTCCTAGTCTTTGTCATTTTGTATAGCACTGATCTCTGACCTTTTTTGTAGAGCTTTGGTGCATTTACAACATTAGCATTTAACAAGATTCATGTGCAGATCTTTTAAGTTTGAGATTATCCAGTTATGTCTGGCCTGGATCTAGCTTTGTGTTCATCTCCTTTTTATTACTGCTCTTCTGGCACAACTGTGAGCTTGTGGTTTCCCGCTGTTGTGAGCCTGGTCTAGGGTGCACCGTGGAGGCACAAAAGCTCTCCCACATACTCACTGGGCCTTGCTGGGTTGGATCATGGGCCAGAAGAGTCTCAAAACTTCCCACTCATTTGGTGGGTTGGGGGCAAGGGTTCTGGATGGCTTGGCACATGGGAAGGCTGAAAGTTCTCCCACACACTCACCCGGCCAGGCTCGTGTGCATCACGGGCCAGAAGGGTACCAAAGTTCTCACTTATTAGGCAGGCTTAGGGGCAGGTGCTCCAGGAAGTTGCATTGCATGCCAGGCTGGGGTGGATCGTGCTCGGAATCCTTGGGGGTGGAGTGTCTGGATGGCACGGCATGCAGGGAAGCTGAAAGTTCTCCACGCACTCATCTGGCCGGGCTTGAGTGGCTAAAATGGATATTTTTGAATAACAATTTATTTAATACATAAAACTCAAAATCCAGTGGAAGTAAAGCATCTTAATAATGCTTAATTTTTCTGTATCAGTATTTGATTTGAGCTTTCCCTTTAAATGAATTATTTTCCTTTTAGCTTTTTTTATATGTAGCTATTTTATGAGAAAGTCAGACAACTGTATCTATTTTCCCATGTAGTATAAAATGTTACTGAATGGCCTTTGCTAGGTCATCTCCTTTCTTGATGACTTGATGTTTGTCACAGTGGATTTTCTTCAGCTCAGTTATGTGAATTCTTGTCTGGGTGAGGTGGTGTGTAGTGCTAAGGGTCCAGAAGCCTGGTGTCCACATGGAGATGCTTTCCTTTAGAGTGTAACAATAATACCAACAAGCAAAGATAGTTTCAGCTCCAAATCACAAGGAGCTGAACACTAATGGTCAGTGGAAATGTAGACATAGAAAAAGAAGGAGCCAATGCTCACTTAGTGTGTATGGATGCATTTAGTATCAGCAACATGTAGATCTATGTAAAGAAAGAAGCTGTGATGATTACTATCTTATTGCAGCCTCAATTGTTGATGTCTTTAAATATTCTCCTTCTGAAAGACTTTAATGCTCTTGTTTTTCTCACAGCATGAAGATCTGAGGCAGGAAATGTTCTCCTCATATCTCCATAAGAGATGCAGTTCTATAGCACAGAAGCCAAAGGACAGCCAGGAACTGTAGGGACAGGTTCATAACACCATGTGCCACTGCTGTCTTCTGCAGTATAAGGGCGACAGAGGAGTAGCATCTCTGCATTAACACGAAGGGGTGCGATTGTAGATGCTTCTCTGAGTATATCTATTAAACACTGAAATCAAGGTAAGCCAGGCCCCTGATAACTGAGTGGACTAAAGCCCTGCTTAGGCAGAGCGCAGTGGCCAGGGTTTGATCCATGCCATGCTGGCCCCACCTGCAGGTGCACTGAGATGGTGATTGAGACAGGGCCTAGTGGTGTGCACCAGTAATCCCAACACTTGAGAGGCTGGAAACAGGAGAATCACTGAGTCCAATCTAAGTAGTAAGACCATATAGACCTTGTACTAAATACAGGAAGAAAAAAAAGAAAAGAAAAGGTAAGCCAGGCCTTAGGGCAAGAACATTCTTAATTCTAAATCTCCAAAGCTGACCTTGGAGTTGTGTGCCTTTTAGTCTTTTGCAATGAGCTCACACTTGTGAAAATAGCCAAACAGATGTCTAGATGGGGCAGACCCTTTTTGAAGGCAAAAGTTAAAAAATAAACAAAAAACAATCCACACAAGAGCTGTAAGTGCAGAAGGGAAAATAAGAACATAAGAAGAAGGCATAGAGAGAAATCCAATGGTCTTGATTTCAGTGTCTGAGGAGGTCTGAAACATGCACATCCACCACTGTCTGCACTCGAACACATACAGTGTGGTGCAAAGTCAGTCTCCCTCCAGCCAGCACCTCTATCCAGTAGTTTCCTTCTTCTCCCTCCTAGTCTAGGGGCTGTTGCCTGAGGCCAAGAGGGAGGAAGTCACCAGTTACCAGTTTATTTTCCCTAGGCCTGAAACTCTTCCAGCAGTGCATCCATATTACACTTCTATGGTAATGTCCCTAACCCCTGAGAATGCACTCTTTCTTCCCCCTGCAATGGCTGCATCAGTAGTCCATCTTTCATTCTTGGGAGATATGTTCATTTTCTACACATTGCTATAAACTCCCTGGATTTCAGTAATGCAGAGTTATGGTCTTATGGTTATATGAGACAGAAATGTGCTGTAATTCACCAGGCTGTGGTCATAACATCATAGGTTTGATTTCTTCTTTGTAGGGTGCAGGGAGAATCCCTTCCCTTCCCTTCCCTTTCCTTTCCTTTCCTTTCCTTTCCTTTCCTTTCCTTTCCTTTCCTTTCCTTTCCTTTCCTTTCCTTTCCTTTCCTTTCCTTTCCTTTCCTTTCCTTTCCTTTCCCTTCCATCTCTTAGGGACCACCATATGTTGTGCTCACAGCTGAAACCAAAGACTATGACTTCAACTTTCTAACCACTTTTCCTCATGTTAACTAGTCCTCTAGACTGTTATCACAATCTATCATAGACTATGCAGTTTAAGCAATAAAGACTAATTATTTCAAAGGGCTTAGAAATTCAGATCAAGAAGTCACCTCTTACTTGGCTTGTTGAGGACTGTATGTTATGTTCTCACATGGATATGTCTCTATAAACACAGATGAGAGAGAAAGAGGAAGGGAGAAAGAGAGACAGAGAGACAGACACACACACACACACAGATTAGGAGGAGAGAGAGAGAGAGAGAGAAAGAGAGAGAGAGTGTGTGTGTGTGTGAGAGGGAGACTAGTTGTATAGATTAGGTCTATACCCTTAAAACTTAAATTACTCTCTCAAAAGGTCTAACTCAAAATGTAGTCACACTGTAGCTCAAAGTGTTAACACATGAATTTTCATAATGCACAATAACATCTTTTCAGTAAGCTTGGAATGTGGCAGTGGCCACCACTGGGGGCCATTATTTTGCTCAGAACAGAGGAAGTTTTAGATTATGGAGAGCATCCAGTAAACCTTCTATTACAATGATTATCAATTTATGTTTCAAAGGGCACTATTCTGGGATGTGTTAATTTCATTATCTCTGAATTCTTAATTTCATTTCATAGTTATGTAAGTAGATGCTTATTAGAGAAGTAATTATTTGGTTCATGACCTTAAAAGTTGATATATATATATATATATATATATATATATATATATGATTTTTTATGATTCCAAGAACATCCTCCCCCTCAGTTTGTGAAATGCACAACCAGCTCACTCCAAGTATCCATTAAAGAAAGCAAATAACCTCAAATGAAGGTAATATCAAGGAGCAATATTCTTCTTCTTCCACTTATGGGAGGAAAATAATGCAATTTACTAACAGATATAGAAGTTTGCAATTCTTATTGAAACTAAGTTTCAATATGTGTTAAACTGCAGAGCAGAAGATATGAAAAGCAGTGTAGGAAAATATTTTCCATCAATGTACTTAGTAAAACTTAAGGAGAGAATGAGAAAATCTGGTGAATATAAAAAAATATCTTGATCCATGAGAGTACACAATGTGTCACACATAAGTTGTCAAAGTGAAAAATCTGGAAAAATAAGGGTGATTTCAAAATATATTACTGGGGCTGGGAAAGTTGTTCAGTGGCCTAAGTACCTGCCTGGTAAGCATAAGGTCCTGAGTTTGATTCCCAGTACAAAACCAAAACCAAACCAACCCAAACAAACAAAAAAATCCTCCAAAATATTGTCCACATAAAAGCAATTAATGATAAGAGAGGATTTTATCTAAACCATGTGCTTGCACAAGTACAAGGTGGGGCTCCTCCTATGCTGGGTCCCTGAGCTATGTGGGACACGTGCTTGCAGCTGTCTTTGCAGTTTTGTTTTTTTTGGCTTTGCAGTTTTTGAAGGAAGCCAGTTGGCTCATGACTTTAAAATTATATATATATATATATATATGATTTTTTATGATTTCAAGAACATGAAGATCCATGTACAAGGTCCACAAGTATGCAAGCATTGCGCTTATTCTCATGAATTGGTACAACTGATATAACAATGATTAGGAAACCCAAACACTGTCTTTGCCACACAGGACTCACAGTGCCTGGAATTCCATGATGGAGTAGTTCCTCCACTTGGAGACAAACTTTTCTCTTCTAGGGAGCGGAGACAGGGCTGCTCTATAAGCATGTTAATCACCAATACCTCGACCTGAATCCTACATACCAATTTTCTTGTGAGGACTAGGAATGGCAGAGGAGTGGCAGGTGAGGTCATCTCTGCCATCTGTATGAAGAGATGACACCATAGAAAGAGCTGTGGACTATTCACAGCTTCACCTTCCTTCCTGCAAGCTGCAGGCTGGCATCCTCCTCTTAGCCTTTCAGGTTGTTTTTCTCTCAAAATTTAGGACCATAAGTGAACTCTGGGGTCTCCACGATCCTTCCCACATCCAGAGAACTACTAGGCTGTAGGCTGTCATTCCAAACTGAGCATGGATCAGACACTGGCTAGGATGGGTTTGGAATTGGAGGTGGAGGTGAAAATGGATGAAGGTCTTTGTGTCTCCAGCTTCTTGGAATAGAAATACGGATGGGGCCTCAGCTCAGGAATGAATGTGGTCAAGAGAGGAGGACTGTTACTTACTTTTCAAAGTTAGTCTAAGTTTTGTGTCTTGATTGTAACAAGACAAGAGAAAAGAGAAGTACTTGGATAATGAATAAGAGAAATGAGATTGTTAACAAACTGCTCTCAGAGAAAAGAAATCTCATTAAGTTCATTTTTATAAAGGGGAAGGCACAATGATAACTAAATATTGCTCAGTGAAATTTGATTCTTTTTTTATTTTTAACAAGGTGAGTCTAGCTGTCCCTGGCTCCTAGAACGGTGCTCTTGCAGAGTGGCCTCCCTCTCTGCAGGGGAACCTAGGTGCTGAGTGGTGCCCTGTGGGTGCTAGGAGCATGTGGGGAATTCCAGGCTGCCTTATGGGGCGATGGTATGGAGGCTGGAGCCTCGAATCCATATGAGTCTGGGCAGTGGAGAGAGGACTGCAATGCTGTTGCCCCAGAGCCTGGAGCTTGGGTGTGGACCACCATCCTCCAGAATGAGCCCTGTTGCTCTCCAGCTCTGAAATCTGCCCAGGAGTACTCCTTTGAGCAAAATACAGTTCTCTCCAACATTCAGTTGCTTCGTGGAGGTTGGCCAAATGGCCCACTTTTCCTTTGGATATCACACCAAAAAGCTGGTTGTGATAGTCCATGTAATCCATCAGAACAGGGCACTATTTGATGGACCTGCACTCTGGTGAGGCGGCAGGCAATGCCTTTCAAGTACATGCAGCTCTCCGATTTCATTCTCGTTTCCACACAGTGCCTGCTAGAAGTATGTCTGACAAGCCTGGGAGAGCGCTGATTAAATAAGAAATGGGCAGCCACCAGATGGGCCAAGAAGATGGAAGCCTGAGAGAGAAAAGCCAACATGACAGACTTTGATCGTTACAAAGTCATGAAAGCAAAGAAAACGAGGAACAGGATAATCAAGAACCAAATGAAGAAGCTGCAGAGGGCAGCTGTCATAAAAGCTTCTCCCAAGAAAGCACCTGCTGCAAAGGCTGCAGCTGCTGCTGCCAAAGATAAGGTTCCAGCCAAGAAGCTAATGGCTGGCCAGCAAGAAGGCATCTGGCCAGAAAGCTGCTGGTGAGAAGGTCTCTGGAGAGAAGCCATGCTTGTCCCAAAGGCGCAGAAGGGTCAGAAGGCCCCAGCTCAGAAGGCTCCACCTTCAAAGGCACTGGAAAAGAAAGCTTGAGGCTCTTAAAAGGAAAGAAAGATTCTTTCACACACACACACACACACACACACACACACACACACACACACACACACGATTTTTTAAAATACATTTAAAAAACCCCTTTTATTTATGTATTTCTTTGGTACAGGGCCCCACTACACAGTTTGGAGTTGTAGCTATCCCTCTATCTCAGCCTCCCAAGAGCTGATATTACAGGCGTGTGCCACCACGCCCAGTTTTGATGGCTAGCACTGCACACCCAGGATTCTGGGACTGTCATGGCATGCTGTAATAGAAATGGCACCCCGGGCCTTTTTCTTGAAAGGCAGGCACTTACACTGCCAAACAGTCTCCCCAGTACTAATTGATTCCTATAAAAAAGCCTGAGTTGATCTTTCTTTTTAGTTGAGTAGCACTACACTGTAGAAACATACCACCTTTTTCATCTATTCCCCAGTTGATGGACATTTGGGTTGTTTCCAAGTTTAGCTATGAAAAATTGTGCTGCTCTAATCCTGGGTGCAAATATATTGCTGTGGTAGGAAATGGATGCAACTAGAGACTATACTCATAAGTAAAATAAGTCAGATCCACATGTATAAACATCATATTGTCTCCTTAGCATAAGAAACTAAAAGAATAAATAAAATCCAAAATGCACAATAGATATTGTGAAAGGGAAAGAAACTGCTCAAAAGGAAAAAAAAACAACTGGGATAACAGAAGAAGAAAAGGAAGAAAGAAGAAAGGGGAAATATATATACACAAGATAGCAAGATAATTATACTAATAGTTTCAAACAGTAAGTGCCTGGTTGATCGTTTTGGCATGCCATATCTGGTAATCTGAACAACTGCAATATGCAATATTACAACCATTGACAAGAAACAACCATTCTTAGTTTCCTATTAGTTTGTTTTGAAACTCTGTATCATTTTTATTGGTTTTATTCTATTTAAAATAAAAAATAAATGAAAAATTTTTGATTTTTGCTTGTTATAAATAGTAAAGAGCCTAAAGATGAATAATTAAGAAGACTTTCTGCAGAGATCATGATTTTTCACTAAATTGCATTGAAAAAATAGTTTGGAATATCTTCTCCTTGAGGGTAATTTTATTGTGTCTTGTTCTGATTCAGATATTAGAGTGTAAGTAATTTAAATTCTGATTTCTAAAATATCAGCTGCTTTGGGACTATGTAAGAGAGAATCTTAAGAACAATAAGCATAGGGAAGATGAACTGAAAATTTCTTTTAAAACGCATAAGTAGCACTGGGCACAATGGTGCATATGTGTAATCCCAGTGCTTGGAAAGCTGAGGCAGGAAGATTGCTGCAAGTGCAAGGGTATTTTAGGTTGTATAGTGAGTTCAAGGTCACCTTGTACTACATAATGTGACTCTGTCTCAAAACAAACTAAACCAAAAACAAAACAAAAAACACATAAGCATTCCTGCCAGCCATGGAAGGAGACCTTTTCCTCCAGGGATCCAGCAACAGTTGGTATTGCCAGGTGTTTGGATTTCAGCAGTTGGATAAGGTCACCTCATATGTACTTGTTGTCAGAGTTTGCATTTCCTAATAATGAATGATTGTGACTGTCTGTCCTTGTGCTTGTTTTTCTTGTATGCTGGACCTCAATGATGTGTCTGCTCAGGCCTTTTGCCAATATTTTATTCAGTTGTTTCCTTACTGTTGGACTGTAGGGATTAAAGATATATGCTATACATATATATGACACAAGGGTTCTTTGTATATTTTGGATATGAATAAAATATGTGTATTGCAAATAGTTTTCACCATCTTTGACTTATTATCCTTTGAAAACCAGACTTTTGAAATTTAATAATCTCTGACATCAACTTTTTATGGATGGTGTTCATCATGTTTATAAGATCTCTCACCAAGCCTAAGCTGAGGCAGATACTCTTTTATGCTTTCCTGTAGAAATCTTATAATTCACATTTACATCGAGGATCAATGTTAGCTTAATTTATGTGAAAATAAAGTGGGCCAAGTTACTTCTTCATTCACATTACTTAGTTACCCTCTGATTCCATTGGTCACTTTAATTATTTCTGTCTGGTGCTATTCCATCTGCAGTCCCCTTTGATCCCAGGAGTTGCATATCTGATCAAGAGACATCTCTTTGGTAGTGTCTGAAACTTCCTAGTGTGGTTTAGATTTGAACTGTTATCCACAAGTCTCAGTGACCCTCAGGTGTTTAGAGGTGGGGCTTTTGGCACGTGATTAGACTATGGGGCACTGTATTGTGCAGGGCACTCATCCATTGTTATGTTCATAGCTGAATGTGCTTAGAAGATTGGGATGAGTTGGAAAAGGTGGGCGTGCCTGTGGAGCATTGATCTGTCTCCCTTGACTTTCCATTGTCTGTCATGGGTTGAGGAGTTTTCATCTGCCAGACCCTTCTGCTCTGGAACAACAGCCAATGGACTGGGCCCTCTGAAGCTGTGAATGAAAATAAGTCCTTCAGGTTAAAAATAAATACCCATCAGGTATTTTGTCCTAGTTGGGGGCCTGTTCAAAGATGAGCCTCTTAGAACAGGTTACTCCATGATGAAACCACCCTATAAGCTGGAGTAATAGCTCCATGACTGGGGGTCAAGCTTGGCCCTCACCCCAGTGCAATAATTACCCAGTGAGGGGATCCAAGACTTCCACTTAGTGTGAAGATTCTTATGGTGGGGAACATTGGCAGCTGGAGATAAAAACATGTGAGTATACTTGCTATCATGGTTGAGGCTTCTAACTGAAGCAATGCTGGAAGGATATTTTATGGAGACCTTTGTTGGCCATACTAAGAAGTGGGAGAAACTGGTGAGTATAGAGATGAAGTGTAGCCCATTCATAACTTCCCAGTGGGAGCAACTGAATGGAAATAGAATTGCAACAGGGAGCAACAGGGAACAAGGTCAGATTCAAGGAGAAGGAAACTGCAGAGGCAGAAAAGAGAAAACTGAACCTACCTCCTCAGTTTACAACAAAGAGAGCAGTGGTAGCTGCTTTGGATGGGCTTTTGGTATCATTAGAAGAGAGGAAGGTTGTATTTAAGGCCAACAAGTAGATGGGTGTGGGAGAATCAAGATGCTTCACATGATAGAGAAGTCACTTTAAAGTAAGATGAGATTCTATAGAGTTACAGTGAAAAGAGTTAGAAATAGAATCAGTAGGAGGATGATAGTTCTGGGTAGGAGAAGATATAAATTAGTTGGGAGCGTTCGCAATGTGGATTACAGATCAAGGGCACTAGAAAGGCCGGAACACAGAAAAAGATGGGCAGTGATTGAAAGTAACTAAGTGGCTTCTGAGTTCCAGCTGCGGCTTTGGTGGAAAGTGGTTTTGTTGCTTGTAAACAGATCCCAGCATTTTCTGGAAGTTGAAGAACAAGAAAGGAGCAGCAAAACAATATTTAGGGCTAGGAAAGTGAAAAGAAATGGACGAAAATGTGCATTAATGTTTATCAAAGAGAAATTCAGTTTAAAAAGACAAGAGAATTTTGAGAGAAAAATGGAAAAAAGTCACAATTGCTCCTTCTTGTACACATATATCTTTTGTGCATCTCATTGTTTTTAGTGTCCAACACAGCCTTGGCCCTTCCTGAAGCCTGACCAAATGGAGTCAGGCTTCTTCTTGCCTTTAGATTCTAACCTATTTCTCACCCTTTGTCCAAACAAAATCTACTCATTGACTTATGGGAGAGATCTCTCCTTTCTCTTTCCTTAGAAGATTTTTTTTTAGAAACCTTGTAATCATTCATTGGCACACTACTTGAGGTGAGATGTAAATATTTGTAAACACCTTATGCTTTGTTTACAGTTGAGTCTCTTCCTTCTCAAGAGCCAGAGCTACCTCTCAAAGCAATCTTGGGAAGTCAGTGACCCTAGATCTCAGCCTGTGTGGCCTTTTCCTCAGTGGGTGGGATCCTTGCTTCATTTGAAAAATGATCCCCTGAGGTGTAGAGAAGGTAAGGTTTGTTTTCACCTTGCATGAACCAATTAGCAGATACAGCCTGTGCTCCTTCTGAAGCCAGTGTTACAAACTCTCATCTTTTTATTTTAGTGGATATGGGAATAGACTAATTTCTAGCATCTTTCTCCTGTTATAAACTAGAATAAAATCTTCTTTTACTGTTTAATGGTATTTAGTGTAATTTTTGCTTTGATAGTAGCTTACAAATCTTGTCTGCTCCTTCTCTAAGAATATTTGTAAAAGCTTGCTACCTCAGCAAGGCCAGCCTAAAAATAATCTATATAGTTTAGGACATTTGATAATCAGAGCAGTATCCAAGCCTGGTGAAATTTCTGAAAGCTATTTTGAGACAAAACAGAGATAGTATATGTAGAAATATTTTTCTTTTACTGGGCTTAGAAAAATGCCCCAGCATATTTCCTAAGTCAACAAAAACACAACTGCCAGGCTTGGCCTTCTGCCTCTCAGTGAGCCCCTGGGGAACAGGAGTAGCCTCCCGGGAGTCTCTGAAGATTGGTATTTGCGGAGGTCACCACATGTGATACTTCACTTCCTCCGCACATCATACATCGGGTTGTAGATGAATGTGACTGTCTTTGCCCTGCTTATACAGATAGACTGAAAAATGTATTACAAGGGTCCTTGGGAAGGACAGCCATTGGAAGCTTTCAGCCAGGCAGGTTGGTCTTAGAACACGTGCTTGAGGCTGTGCTGTTGGTATTTTACATACCAGAGCTACTAATAACACAATCTTTATCAACAGACATTGATTTTTTTTCCCCAGTATTTTCATCCATTAACATAATACATACATGTGTTAGATATAAGCTTAAGGAATTTAATCATAAAATGTCTGTGAATAAGGGATCAGAGCCTATTATACTTATAAAAACTTCTTTATTATTAAATGAAGAGTAGTAGTAGCAACAATAACAATGTTAATTATTGAAAGATGACTATTATAATTATGTGTTACATGTAACAAATATTTATACACATTAATCTCTACATAAATGTACTTAGATTGTTTTTCTTGTACCTAATGTACTAATGAGTAAACTGAAACTGTAACAAAACACATAACCCACTAAGTTTATGTAAGTAGTAAAGGAAAGTTGAGAACTGGGGTCCATTTGCTCAAATGTCTTTCTTGGGAGCAGTCTACATGTCCATCAACACATGAATGGATAAAGGAAGTATGTTTATACACAGTGGGGTGCTACTTTGTCATAAAAAGGATAACTTCGGACCATAATATTATGTGAAATAAATCAGGTACATAAGATTAAATATTGAGTAGCTTCTTTCTTAAGGGAAACCTAAAGTATAAATAAATAGCAAAAAATATAGATAATGGGACTCTCCTGGGTGGGCCTACTGGGAAGGGCCATGGTACTGGCAGCCAGTGGGGCCCAGCGGTCCACTTGGGCTAGGCTCAGCTGAAAGCAGCCAAACAGCAACCAGACCCAAGCCAGGTTCTGTCAGTCAAGTTTGGGTTCAGTAGATCTAGACCTGGAGAGATGAGGCATACTGCAGGGCCCAGCTAAGCCCAGACTGAGGCTCAGAACTACAGAAGCATCCTTATGGCACAGAGGTGGCAGCAGAGCTAGTCTGCGTGGAAGACTCTAAGTACCTGAGAGAACTCAGGGGAAGTAATTTAAATCCAAATTCCCAAGTTAAGATCTGCTTTCTTATGCAGCTATAATGTTTGCTCCTATGGCCTAGAGTACAAACCTTTTAGTTACAAAAGTTTGCTAATTTCTAAATTTCACCAGCTGTTATTAGTATTGCTAATTGAGCTACTTTAAATAGGAAATCATATTTGCCTTAATCATATGTTCTCTCATGGGTAGTAGTATCAGAAGGTGCTTGAGTAACAACCTCACCAAAGTCCTATACCAAAGGACAGAGGACAGTGCCAAATGGCAACTAATATCTCACTTTCAATCAATAGAGAAGAGAAAATCTTAGGACATACACAAAACAGGAATCTCTGACACAGAAGATATCTAAAAAAACAGAATCTTTACCGAGAGGCTCTGATTTCAGTGGTATATCTACATAGTATCAAACTCCCATGAAAAGGTATCACAGAAATCAAAATAAAGTATTCTTTCTGACATTGAGATCGATAAACCAAAGGAGCAAAATGTATTCTTAGGTCCCAAGCTCATCCTGAAAAAAAACCTAGGAGGTATCAGCATAGAAGACATTGGAAGTCACGCAGCTGAAATCTCTGTAGAAATAGCAACTGAAGTAAAGAAACAACTTCAGAAGAGTATAGAGGAAATCAGATCAGAGATAAGCTCATAGATAAAAAGAAATAACAACTATAATGAAAGAATTACTAAGAATTTCTAAGAAGACACTGATAAAAATAGAGGAGAACAGAAAAATGAGCAATATAGGAAAGAAATAGAATGCATGAAGCAGATTCAAAGAGATATATAAGAAATTAAATCTCTGTTAAAAATGGGGAAAAACTTTTGCATGAAAGTGAAGATAGACTTTCAGATCTTGAAGACAGTATTGTAGCTAGTGAAAAGTTAAGAAAAGATCTCTTAAAAACAACTAGGTTCCCAGGAATAATAATTCAACATCTGCATAACAATGCAAAGATGAACAACATAAGACTAACAGACATCAGTGTGAAAGAAGGAGGAAACACAAATGACATAAAAATAATATGGTCAGAAATGATAGCAGAAAAGCTCTCAAAATATGGGGAAGCATTCAGACATTCAGGTAACCGGGGCATATGGAACTCCAAATCATATCAAGACTTATTTTATAAGGATCTTGACTGCTTTCTCTGTATCACATTGCCTCATTACTTGCTCAACTAATTCTTTTACTGGTTGTCAAAATCGCAGCCATTATTAGCTGAGAAGCTAATTGGATTCATCCAAAACAAAACAAGATAATTGATCTCCCAGGACTTTTGGCTCAAAGGTCAGAATGATTTGCTGTAATTATCACAGTAGAATGTGATAACTCTGGCAGGACCATGTTAACCTTTTATGATTTCACGTATGTAGTTAATGTCACTAAACCATTTGGAGATAGCCACTATAAAAGGTACCCTAGATCCCCTCTAGGGGATTCAAATTGTTTTTATAATTTGAGAAAACCATTCAGAATAGGACTTCCTTTTTCTGTACAAATCATGTGCACCCACACTCTGGTCTTCCTGGACAACTAGCAAAATGAAAGCATCACTCAGATAGACTCATTGTTTTAACTTTTCAACAGGTGAGTGCTTTTACCTTCTTATTTCCACCAAAACACTCTAGCACTTACCGCTGGCTTTATATTTTCTAGATCACAAGCACACTGTACCATATTGTCTTATCCAGCATGCCAAACTTTATCTGTATCAGTTCTGTTAGAAGGGTATAAACCCTGAGGCTTCCAGGCAAATGAGCAATAACAAATGGTTGTAATGTGTATATCCCAATTTGGCAAGCTTCAGTGTCTGCATGTTAGTATCAATACTTACTCTCATTTTACCATTTAAGAAGATTACAGGACATTTACAACAACAGTGTCTTTCACACTTGCAAAAATGGGATTCCTAAGAAAACAAAAGAGATAGTGGCCCTGCTTATAAAAGTGGGAGCATTCAAAGACTGTTTTTGGCAACAAGGGAATGCAGTATTTATTCTACTGAAATTCCTTATAATTTACAGGGCAATCTATTGTTCAGTGTGCACTTTTGGTGTTAAATGGCAGTTACAAAAACAAAAAGGAGGAATAATTCATCAGAAGCCACAACCTCACCTTGATCTCGTAACATTTATACATAATATTTTGAAGCCTGTTCATGATATAGATAGCACCCTAGCAGAATTAGTTAAAGCTACAAGAACACAAGAAAAATGGAAAAGCACAAGTGTTAAGGTAGTTCCTGGAGATGGGGAAATGGGAGGGATGAGTTATCCTCTTGTCATGAGGGGAAGGGTTTACTTGTGTCATTGTAAGAAATGGACAGATGGTGTCAGTGTCCACTAGGAGTGTGTAACCATGACATTCCTGTGGTGGAACTTGACTCAGTTCTCCTCATCCGTGAGAGTTTTCTCTCAAATGAAAACTGGGGACTTCCCATGAGGAAGAAAGGCTCATCTTTCACTGAGACCTTTCCAGAACACAGAGCACCTAATGATCTTCTCACTGATTAATATAGTATACTCAAAGTTATCTGCCTCCCCAAGACAAGAACACACGACATTTATCAAGGTTCTTTAGACAGACCTTTGGGCAAAAGGACCCTTTATCACTGTCTGCCTCTCACAACTACAACCCTCTTCAGTTCAAAATAGAACAATCTTTACTGCTTGCCTGCTCAGGGCATCCATGAGTACTTCTTCAGAGGGTGTCTTACTGCCCTCTCATTGCTGGGACAAATAACCAGCACCCGACATGAAAGAAGGAAAGGTTTGTTTAGCTCACAGTTAGTGGAGGTTTCAGTTCATACTAAGCTGGCTCCAAGGCAGAGTGGCACATGTCACAGAATAATGGTCTATGGAGGCAGCAAAGAGCAGAGAGCAAAGGGAAATGCAGCAGCTCAGGCAGCTAGCTAGCATCTCTCCCCTCCTTATGTTGTAATGCAAATTATCTGCCCTAGGGCAGGTACAGCATTCATACTCACAATAATCAGTCACAAACTCCAGAAGTTTGGACCCCATCACTGCATGAAGCTTTGGGAGGACACCTATACCCAAACTGTAACAGAAGGAAAACAACTCAGAAATATTATAGGCAGTCACACAGAGGAAGGCCCTTGCAAGGAGCTCATACAGATGCATTACAACTGTGGGTAAAGGCGGAGCCTTAAAAGGCTCAAGACAAATGATAGAGATACCACACCTCATGTACTTCTCCTGGAATGAGCAGCAGTGATTGCTAGTCAACTGCTATTATTACATGAACAAAAATTGGGAGATGTAGGAGACCAGATAGTAAGGACTGAGGCCTGATTGATCTCAGTGAGAAAAATGGTGAAAAATGGTGATCTGTGCTCCTTTGGAAACTCACAGGCAAGTTAGTACATTGCAGGTTCCAGGAAAGTCAGTCAACACTGTTGAGACTGTTGTTTTACCTGGACATATATGATAGGTAACAGGAGGCAGATGGATCTTCTGTTACTCTAACTTCTTGCTGCCAGGCCTGAGTAAATAAAAGTGAGGTGAGACAAATGTTCAGGGCTTCTTTTCCACTGGGGGTAAGGGCCCCTTGGCTCTCTTTGTAAATTAATTCCATGTATTTGTTTCCAACCTTGTTTGCCACATGGTTGGGGGCAAACTTGTAGGCTGGTTTTCTATATGTGACTATATCCTGATTCAGAGGCTACATGTAATTTTCTCTCTGAATAGTCAGAGATATGGAAAGAACAAGATTGGAAAATTGTGACAAAAACAGCTGCAGTAGAAATATGTGGCTTGAAACCTTCAGATAGGTGAAAGATATAATGATATTTGTGTTTCACATAACTGCTCACCAAAGGTGACCAGCAGAAGACTTTAATAATTAAGTGGAGAGCAGGATCTCTTTTGTACCTAGCAGTCATCATCTTTCCTCAGATACCCCATCATTGTCCAGAAAACTCATGAACAAAATGGCCATGTTGACAGGGATGGAGGTTATAGATGGTCTTACCATACAGTCTCCCATGAATCAAGGCTTATCTGGCTATCGGTACTGCTGAACTTCCAGTCTCCCGGTAGCACAGATCAATGTTGAACCCCAAATATGGCACCATTCCTTGGGGTGGTCAGACTATGACCTTTGTGGTGGATTGATTATATTGGACCACTTCTGTTATGGTTTGTGTATAGATATAATACCAACGCCTCATGCAGTCATAGGGAGAGCTTCTGAAGTTTATGGTTGATGCAGAGTCCAATGCTGGGATTATGGGTTTGAGTGCTACACCCACCCTGGGGTGGA
Source organism: Ctenomys sociabilis (assembly GCA_004027165.1). Taxonomy (NCBI): domain Eukaryota; kingdom Metazoa; phylum Chordata; class Mammalia; order Rodentia; family Ctenomyidae; genus Ctenomys; species Ctenomys sociabilis. The sequence goes on along the minus strand of PVKA01007196.1, from coordinate 62,987 downwards.
TAGCCAGTATACAATATAAAGGAAGAAAAGAGGCTTATTTTCTGCTGCTTTTCTCTTTTCTTCTCTTGCTGTTTTGCTGTTTCCACCACCATAAACTATTGCTGTTTACCATGTGTCCCTCTGCCTTGCAGCCAGCTGATAATGGTCCGAAATCTCCACAAACCGTGAGGGAAACACACCTTTCCTTCTTTAATTTCAGGTGTTGGATATTTTGTCTCAGCAGTAAGAGAAGAGTAAGACAACTTCCATCATGGAATGGGAAATACTGTTCTTGTTTCACGTCTAAAGTTGCCTTCCTTGCATGTAATGCTTGTGGCAAAATTACCATCCCCAGACTTACAGGATGCCTCATCCACCACCATGGTACTTCAGATAAAGCTGCTTTTGACAAATAAAAGAATTTCATGGCCAGAGAAGTGTGGCAGTGAAATTGATTTGCTTTATCCTGCTGCCAATCATCTAGAAACAGCTGGAGTTATGGGAGAATGGAATAACCTTTTAAGATACATTTCATTGCCATCTAAGTGCTAATACCTTCCAGGCTGCGGCAAGATTCCTCATAAAGCTTTATATATTTTAAATCAACATCCAGAATATAATATCATTTCTCCCATGGCCAGGATTCATGGGTCCCTGATTCAAAGTGAGGTGATGGGAATAGTACCGTGCACAATTACCCCTAGTGACCTATTAATGTTTTTCTTCCAATTCCCATGACTTTATGCTCTGGCAGTCTAGAAATATTCATTCCAGAATGGGAATAACTGTATCAGTAAACAAAATGATGATTCAATCAAAATAGAAGCTAAGACTTCCTCTTGTGCCTGTTGGCTTCCTCTTGTCCGAGTTAGCAGATAAAAAAGGAGCTTAAATGTGAGAGGTGATTGGTGTAGATTTCAAGGGGAAATGAGAAGACTGATTAAGGAGGAGGTAAGGAAGAATATGGAGTGAAGGAGATCCCTCAGCATAGTTGTGTATTAAAATATTATTAGGAGAAAATTTGGGGTTGTTTTGAAAGTACAATGAAAATTTTCTAAAATAGATCATGTGCTAACACATAGAACATGCTAAATAAGTGAAAAGGTATAAAAATTATCCCATGCATATTATTTGACCATAGCTCAACAACACTGGAAATTATTGACAAAATAAACAGCAATGGATCATGGATTAAATTGAAGAAGAAATTAAACAATATTTACAACCTAACAAAAATGCAGATACAATTTGCCAGGACCTATGATATGCAAGGAAAGCTGTCTTAAGAGGGAAATTTACAGCAAGAAATTCTCACATAAGGAAAGCAGAATGAGCCCAAACAAACAATTTTATGCTGTACTTCGAACCCCCAGCAAGAAAAGAAGAGCAAGTCAAGTCAGAAGGCCAAAGAAGACAGGAAATTATAGATGTCAGAGCAGAAATAAATGCAATGGAGATGAAGAAAAAAATAGAAAGAATTAATGAGTCAAAGAATCTTCTCAAACTCAATGAAATCAACTTTGGACAATTTCCAATTGTGCTGATAACTCACTACTATTATGGACCATTAGACTATATTTGGTTATTTTGCTGAATTCAAGTACCTACAAGGTTTGGATTGGCATCCAGTATGAAAAGGTCCTTGAAGGACTGCTCCAAATACAGCTTTTCCAACTGCAGAGGAGCACCCATCTCTGGCAAAACATAACAAAAAAGAGAGATGTAAAGGATCATTTTGTTGTGAAAAAAATTTATATTAAAGTTATTTAGGATATATATATACAGTTACCTTCTCTTAGTTCAATGAGAACAAAGGTTTGTACTAATATTGTTTAGATAAGGTACCATGTCTGCATCTTGTCCTCTGAATACTATGAAGAGAACAATATGCAAATTATTAATTATTGTAACTGTTCTACTAACCTATTTTGAAACTGTTTCATTGCTATTTTATCTTTTTTCTCATTAAAATAAATAAAAATAATAAAATAAAAAAAAAAACAATGAAATCAAGAGGGAAGCAATTCTCCCAAACTCATTCAGGGAAGCTAGTATTACTTTTATATAACAACCAGAGAAGGAACCAACCAAAAAAGAGAAGTACAGGCCAATCTCCCTAATGAACATAGATGCAAAAATCCTTAATAAGTACTAGCAAACAGAATACAGCAAAGCATCAAGAACATTATAAATCACAAACAAGTGGGATGCTTTCCAGTAATTCAAGGATAGTATTAATATATATAAAACCATAAGTGTAGTGCAGGACATCAATTGAGCCAAAGACAAAAGCCACATAGTCATCTCAATAGATACATAACAATCATTTGACAAAGTTCAACACTCATTCTTGATAAGTATATTACAAAAAATCAGAATACATGTTCTTTACCTCAACCTAATCAAAGCCATATATAACAAACAGCCAACATCATATTAAATGGACAAACGTGGAAAGCCTTCACTTTAAAATTAGGAACAAGACAAGAGTGTTCACTGTCACCACTCCTTTTCAAGGCAGTTCTTGAGACATTAGTCAGACCAATTGTACAAGAGAGAGAAATAAAATGAACAAGGATTGGAAAGGAAGAAGTGAAATTATCATTATTTGCACATGAAATGATATTGTACATAAAAGACCCAAAAACTCTACTAAGAGACTTGTAGGTTGAACAATGAATTTCAGTAACATAGCACAACACAAAGCCAACACTCAAAAATCAATAGCATTTCTGCACACAAACAGTGAAACCAAGAGAGAAATTATTGGAACCATGCCTTTCAAAATTATATCCCAAAACCTGAAATAGGAATCAATCTCATAAAGGAAGTAAAAGATTTATACAGGGAGAATTTCAGTACGCTTTAAAAAGAGATCAGAGAGGTTTGCTTAAGACGGAAAGATATTTTTTGCTCCTGGATTGGAAAAACCAGCATTGTAAAAATGGACATACTCCTTATAATACTATTTAGATCCAAAACAATTTTGATTGAAATGCATTAATATACCTCATAGACCTAGGGGGAACATTCTCAAAGTGGATCTGGAATGAGAAGAGACCTAAAACAGCAAAAGCAGTCCTGAGAAAAAGGAAAAGCAGGAAGTATCACAATTCCCAACTTTAAATTATACTGCAAAACTATTGTGATAAAAATTAGTATGGTACTGGCCCCTCCAAAAAAAAAAAAAAACGGATCTTAGGATCAGTGTAACACATTAGAAGATGCAGCTACTAACACACTCAAGCCACATGATCTTTGACAAAAGGGCCAGGCCTGTTCACTGGAAGAAAGATAGCCTCTTTAATTAACGAGGCTGGAAAAACTGGCTTCCCATATGCCAAAGACTAAAATTAGATTAATATCTGTCAGCATGCATCAAAATAGAACAAATATTTAAATATTAAAATGTAAACACTAAATTTTCTGGAGGAAAAAGTAGGGAGAAATCATAAATATAAAGGTTAAGTAGAGAGCTTATGGTAGGAAGAAATTGTAAAGATAAAGGTTAAGTAGAGAGTTTATGAATGAGAGCCAAATTGCGCATGAAATACCTCAATGAATCAACAACTTGGATATCTTCCGGTTGAAAAGTTTCTGCACATCAAAATAAATCACTAACGGGATAAAAAGAAAACAAATAAATTGAAAAAAAAATATAGCCAACTGTCTCTCAGACAAAGAACTTTTATCTAGAACATTTAAATAATTTAAAGAAAACCAGAGATTCAGAGACCCAACCCATAAAGGGCATCTAAGATGAACATGCACTTCACAAATGAAGAAATACAAATGGCAAATAAATATATGAAAAATGTTCAAAATCATGTCATTTGAGAAATGCAAATTAAAAAACACTAACATTCTATCTCACCCCAGAAAGAATGGCTATTATCCAGAAGTCAGCCAATAACAAATGCTGGAGAGGCACTGTGGAAAAGGAAAACTTCTCCACTACTGGTGGGAGTGTAGGGTGGTACAACCACTGTGGAGATCCATGTGCGGACTCCTCAATAAACTATGATTTGAGGTTCCATTCAACCAAGCTATTCCTCTTCTGAATACTTTTCCAGAAGAAATGAAAACATCATCATAGCACAGCAATATATGTGCACCTATGTTTATAGCACATTGTGCAATTTGTCACAGCTAAATCTTGGAAACAACCCAAATGCCCATCAACTGAGGGATGAATTAAAAACGCGACATTCTTAAAAGGTCTAAAGTATACCTTGAAGAAAGCAGTACAGAGAAGGAAAGTTATAATCTTAAGGAGAATTTGGAATAGTGGGCTTCCCCCCCCCTTTTTTTCTTTCTTCTCCGTGATGCTAGGAAGACATAAAGGGGTGAAGAACTGAGGTTTTCTTTCACAGAGACTACAGATGGCTAGAATTATGAAGTATGCCCTTTGAGCTCAGAATTTTATTCTGGTTTCATTTCTTGCTTTTTACTTTTAAATAAATGGCTAATAAAAGAAGTGGTATTTTTATACAATGGAGTATCACTCATGTATAAAGAAATACAAATTCAAGGCTTTTATAGGCAAATTGATGCAACTAGAGAGCATATTCATTAGTGAAATAAATCTGACCCACATGTGCAAACATTCTCTTGTCTCACTAGTGTCAGAAACTGAAAGGGGAAGAACCTGTTCAAAGGAAAGGAATAATGAATGGATCAGGAAAAGGACAGGAGAGGAAAGACAGAGGGAAAAGATATATGCACATGTACACGCAGGATGGCTTTGATTCTTCCCCCCCCCCCAAAAAAAATGATGTATTTTGTATAGGGTTTCACTATGCAGCTTGGACCTGTAGTGATCCTCCTGTTTTCAGCCTCCCCAGTGCTGAGATTACAGACGTGTGCCATCACACCTGATCTCAGTTGCCAGCTCATTGTGTATCCTGGGGCAGAGCTGGCGAAGCATGTTGTGGGGGATTGAACCCCAGTCCTGAGCTTGGTCAGGCAGGCTCTTAATCCGCTAAACTATCTCACTGACCCTGGCTTTGATTTTTGTCCTGCTGATTTCTGCTGATCTATTACAGAGGGGATAAATCAATGCTTAAATTTCTCTCTCTCTCTCTCTCTCTCTCTCTCTCTCTCTCTCTCTCTCTCTCTCTCTCTCTCTCTCCCTCTTTCTTTCTCTCTGTCCCTCTTTCTCTCTCACTCTCTGCAATCCTTTTAAATTTTGTGTAACATTTTTAAAATCCAATTTTGCTTATATCTGGTAAGCTGAACAACTGATTTGAAGATAACATTATGCAATACGGCAAACACTGTTGAATTCCTATTGGTTTGCTTGGTGAAGTTCTGTATCATTTCTTATGTTTTTTTTTTTTTTTTTTTTTTTTTTTTTATTTTGTATTCTCTTCAAGAGATGCAAATTAAAACAGTGCTGAGATGCCATCATAAGCCATAATCAAGAAGTCAACCAATAACAAATGCTAGAGGGGCTGTGGGGAAAAAGGAGCCCTTCTCCTCTGTTGGTGGGAGTGCAGGCTGGAACAGCCATCATGGAAATCAGTATGGAGATTTCTGAAAAAGCTAGGATTGGAGGTCTCTTTCAAGCCAACTATTCCCCTTCTTGGTATTTTCCCCAAAGAAGTGAAATCAACATACCACAGGGACATATGTGCACCCATGTTCATAGCAGCAAAATCTGTCATAGGTAATTCTTAGAAACAACCCAAATGTCCATCAACTGAGGAATGGATAAGAGATATGGTATTTTTACACAGTGGCATATTATTAAGCTACATCAAAAAGTTAAATTCAAAGCTTTTGTAGATAAATGCATGCAGCTAGACACTGAAAACAGGAGAATCACTATGCGTAGGATCTATGTAGTGAGACCCTGTAGACCCTGCGCTAAATAAAAATAAAACAAAAGAAAAACACATCACCACCTAGTGGCAGGACTGTACACCACGCACATATACTTTTTATTTTTTACACAATAAAAAATAGGGATAGAAAAAAACAGCGTTATAAACGTTACAAAATTTCACTAAGCATAGTAATAGGAATTCAGCAATGATCGCTGTGTTACATAATTCTGTCCTCAAGTTAGTTGCTCGGTCAAGCTACCAGACATAAATGTACAAGATTCCTTTAAGGAAAACAAAAAACAATAACAAAATGTGTAAGAAATTAAAAAGAAGAAAGAAAAAAAATTAAAAATTAACTGCTCCTTACAAAAAAGACCAGAAAAAACAGTACAATTATCCAAAGCATTCTGCATCTATATACCTTAAATGTATCTTTTTCCCTTCTATTTGTCCTTTTCCTCATCCAAGCTTTTCCTTCCCACTGAACAAATTCTTTCCCTTTCAAGGTATCTATTGTGCTTTTTAAATTTTAATTACTCTTTCAAGTTCTCCACTAATGAGATGATGTTTGCACATGTGGGTCTGATTTATTTCACTTTCCAATATAGTGTCTAGCTACATCCATATGTATATATATATATATATATATATATATATATATATATATATATATATACAGATATATAGATATAATTATAATTATATATAAGGAAAATGTACTCTGTTAAAATTTCAATGTGTTTTAGGGGTTAGCAAAATAAAAGAACTCAATGGATGACTTTTTAAATTCCTGTTTTTAGAGAATGAACTCTATAACCTGGAGCAGTTATTAAAAATTGTTTATTTTTGTCAAACCAACCTGGATTCTAACTTGGTTCTTTAATTTTTCTCTGTCTTCTTTAGGACAGAATACTCTGTCTTTCTTAGAAATGGAATAACTCAATCTTCTGTTATGATAGTCCTTTCTTTTCCATTAATATCTTTTCTGTACTCTTTCTATTTTTAACTGTTTTGGCAGAGAAAGGAATGTGTATACTTGACATTTGGTGAATACTAAGTATGTGACATGTGTGTGCATATATGTATATATATGTATATACTATATACACACACACTATACACACACACACATATATATATATATATAATGACTGACACTGGTAGTATGTATGCAATAAATATTTGTTTATTAACACATTAAAATTAGTTGTAGAGGTCTTTGTAGAGCTGCAGATGTGGGCCTATATTACACAGGATGGGTTTTGTTAAAGTTGTCAAGAATAAGGCCTACTTTAAGAGATACCAAGCGAAGCTTAGAATACCATGAGAGGGCAAAACTGACCAGCATTCTAGGAAATTCTTGGTCCAGGACAAAATAAGTACAACACACCTAAATACAGGATGATAGTTCATGTAACTGACGGAGATAGCATTTGTCAGATTGCTTATGCCCGTATTGAAGGGGATATGATAATCTGTGCAGCATATGCACACGAACTACCCAAGTATGGTGTGACAGTTGGGCTAACAAGTTATGCTGCAGTGTATTGTACCAGCCTGCTGCTGCCCCGCAGGCTTCTCAATAGGTTTGGCATGGATAAGATCTATGAAGGCCAGGTGGAGGTGGCTGGAGACAAATACAATGTGGAAAGCATTGATGACAAACTTGGTGCCGTCACTTGTTCTTTGGATGAGGCCTTTCCAGAACTACAACTGGCAATAAAGTTTCTGGAGCCCTAAAGGGTTCTGTGGATCGAGACTTGTCTATCCCTCACAGTACCAAATGATTCCCTGATTACGATTCTGAAAGCAAGGAGTTCAATGCAGAAGTACATTGGAAGCACATCACGGGTCAGAATGTTGCAGATCATATGCACTATCTAATGGAAGAAGATGAAGATGCTTGCAAGAAACAGTTTTCTCAGTACGTAAAGAATAATATAACTCCAGACATGATGGAAAGAGATGTATAAGAAAGCTCATGCTAATATATGAGAGAATCTAGTTTATGAAAAGAAGCTAAAGAGAGAAGTTAAAAAGAAGAGGTAGAATCATCCCAAAACGTTCCTTGTCCAGCTCAAAAGAAGACAGAGCTTAGGAGCAGGATGCTCAGAGTTAAACCAAATTTTTATGAAGATTTTTCAGATAAAGACCAATAAATTTATTCATTAAGAAAAATATTAGCTTTATGTCATTACAATGAAATGCTCACCTCCAATGCACATTGTCTATATGCACTGTTCAAGTCTGAGAAGCTGAATGGCATTACTGAGAACCATAGCAAAGCACCACTGAGGAGTCGTGACTACAGAACTGCTTCACCCACAAGATGGTTCACAAGACCCCGTTCTAGGCCATTTTCAGTATGCTCTGTTTTCTCTTTCTGTGCTTGTGCTTGATTATTTGGAATTTGCTTGTTTCTCATCACAGACTCACCAGAAGAAATCTAAGGATAATATTATGTTGCACTCAGTCCTCCCAAATGGACAAATACTTTTATAATGCAGTCAACTATATTTTCTTATTTCATAAAACATACATATCTTCTTTCCTTCTTTCTTTTCTTGTCTCTTTTTATGTAATTGAGATCATGGCATATAGTTTTATATTTTATGAATTGTGTCAGAGAAATATGGTGTGCATTAAAATAAAAGGCATTACAACTTATATATTTGCAGTACACTACAATCACATTCCTTGTGAGGTGTTACTCTATGCAATGCCTCTTAATTCCCTTCTTATCCTCTTTTACTTCCCTTCATCTTCCTTCCTTCTATTTCTTGACTACTGTGGTAGATTAACTAATGGAAAACTTGGAATGCCCTGTTGAACCCAGTCAGCAAAGTGCTGTCTGTGGAAGACATAGCACTGTTGCCAGAATGGCATAAAAGGAGGACATGAGGGAAAGAGTGCATGCTGCTATTATTCCTGGAGAAGTTTGTCACAGCTGGTTTTCTTTTCTTTTCTTTTTTGATGGTACCAAGGATTGAACTCAGGACCTTGCACTTGCAGGGCAAGCACTTATTCCACTGAGCTATCTCCCTGGCCCACAGCTGTTTTTTTATTTTTTTTTTTAATTTTTTTTTATACAAACTCAAACCTAGCTAGCTGTTCTTGTCTTCAGAGCTGAAGACCAAAATTTCATAATCATCACAATAGATGCAGGAAAAGCTTTTGACAAAGTCCAACATTCATCCACAATAAAAAACTACAGAAAATAGGAACAGAAAGTCTTTACCTCAATTTGATTAAAAGCCATCTATAAGAAAACCAGTAGCCAACATCATACTAAATGGACAAAAATGGAAAGCCTTCACTTTAACATCAAGAACAAACAAGGATGCCCACTGTCACCACACCTGTTCAATATAGTTCTGTAAACATTGACCAGAACAATTAGGTAAGAGAAAGAAATAAAAGGAATAATGATTGGAAAGGAAGAAGTGAAATTTTCACAATTTGCGGATGACATCATACTCTACATAGAAGACCCTCAAAACTGCACAAAGAGACTTGTAGATGCAGACCTTTGTCTGAATACTTATTTTTCAAGATTTTTTCCAAATTTGTGGGTTGCCTTTTCACTTTTTTGGTAATTTCTTTTGACTTGTAAAAACTTCTCAATAAGAGGAGGTCCCAGTCATTAATTCTTTCAAGTGTTACCAGAGCGATTTGATTTTTGTACATGAACTCTTTGCCTATCCCTATGTCTTCAAGAGTTCCTCCTACTTTCTCTTCTAGGAGATGGCATGTTTTTGTTTTAATGTTTAGATCTTTTAAGTGTTTCCTGTGCGAATACATGTTTGTTCATTAACTCTTTGCCTATTCCTATATCTTCAAGAATTCCTCCTACTTTCTCTTCCAGGAGATTGAGCATTTCTGTTTTAATGTTTAATCCATTTTGACTTTAGCTTAGTGCATGGTGATAGACCTGGGTCAAGTTTTAGTTTTCAGAATGTAGGGAGCCCGTTTTTCCAGCACCATTTTTTAACAAGACTATCTTTCTTCCAGTGAATATGTTTGGCCCCTTTGTCGAAGATAAGGTGACTGAGTATTCATAGAGGATTCAGTGTCTTCTAATCTATTCCACTGATCATCAGGTGTATTTCGTTGCCAATGTCATATTGATTTTATCACAGTAGACTTCTAGTATAGTTTCAAGTCAGGGATTGTAATGCCTCCGGCCTTGTCTTTGTTACCCTGGATTGCCTTTGCTATTCTAGGTGTTTTCTGGTTCCAAATAAATTTTAGGAACGATTTCTCTAGGTCTGTGAGGTATGTTGTTGGTAGTTTGATAGGGATTGCATGAAATCTGTAGAACAATTTTGGGACTATGGCCATCTTCACAATGTTGGTTCTTCCTATCCAGGAGCAGGGAATATCTTTCCATTTTCTGAAATCCTCTATGATCTCCGTTTTAAGAGTATTGTAATTTTCCATGAGAAGATCTTTGACTTCTTTAGTTAGATTAATTCCAAGGTATTTCATTTCCTCAGTGCTATTGTAAAAGGTATTGCTTCTAAAATTTCCCTCTTAGTGTGTTTGTTATCTGTGTAGAGGAATGCTATTGACTTTTGGCTATGGACTTTGTATCCTGCTATGCTATTTAGTTCGTGTATCAACTCTATCAGCCTCTTGGTTGAGTTTTTTGGATCTTCCAAGGAAAGCGTCATGTCATCTGCAAATAATGATAATTTAACTTCTTGTTTACTTATTGTTATTCCTTTTATTTATCTCTGTTGACTAATGCTCTAGTTAATGATTCCAAAGTTATATTTAACAGAAGAAGTGATAGAGGACATCCTTGTCCTGTACCAGATCTAAGAGTAAAAGATTTCAGTTTTTCCCCATTTAGAATTATGTTAACTATTGTGTTTTCATAAATGGCTCTTGTCAGATTGAAGTACAGGCCTTCTTATCCAATTTTCTGTAGGACTTTGAACATGAATGAGACTTAGCTTTGTCAAAAGCTTTTATGCATCAATTGAGATGATCATGTGGTTTTTAGATTTCACTCTATTGATATAATGTATTACATTTATAAGTTTGCATATGTTGAACCATTCTTGCATTTCTGGAATGAATCCTACCTGGTCATGGTGTATAGTCTTCTTGATGATTTCCTACATTATATTTGGTAGGACTTTATTGAGGATTTTTGCATCTATGTTCATGAAGGAGATTGGCCTGTAGTTCTCTTTTTTAGTTGTGTCTTTCCCTGGCTTTGGTATTAAGGAATGATTTTTGGGAGGATTGCTTCCTTTCTGATTTCATTGCAGAATTTGAGGAGTATAGGGCATCTATCTTTCATAAATTTCTTGTATAATTCAGCTGTGATTCCATTAGGACCTGGAGTTTTCTTTGTCAGTAGGTTTTTTTTTATTTACATCTATTTCATTGGCTGTTATTGGGTATTGAGAATGGTTATATCTTCTTAATTCAGTTTTGATAATTTGCTCCTTTCTAGGAATCTGTCCATTTCTTCTGTGTCTCTATTCTTTGAGAGTAAAAATTCTGAAAGATTGAAAATCTTCTGAATTTCCACTGGGTCCATGGTGATTTTTTTTTCTTTTTAATTCCTTTTTTTAGAATTTCTTACAATATTTTTGTTATTGTTTTAATTTTGTTTTCTTTTTTGTTTTTCAAATGAAATTAGTAGAACAGATTCAATAATTAATACATTGCATTTTGTTTTCTTAGTGGTTTTTTGGTGTACAAGGTGCAGACATGATATTTCATTTACAAATATTATTAGAGCAAATCCCTCTATTAATCAAATGAAGAGAATGTAGCTGTCTACCTATTTTTTTTAAAAGTTGATTTATATTACAGTTTAATAATTAATACTTCTTACATTGTTATCTTCCTTGTGGTTATCCATAGTACAAGAATACAAATCATTCTTCTCATAGAATTATGCAAAAGTAGTTGCATATTTATTCTAACTGTTCTGTGTATACAAATACAGAATTGTCCTTCCTTTGTATCCCTCTTTTTTTCTTTAGTCCTGTCAGAGATGGGTATTCTATTGTCATTCAATTATTATAGGTACTTCAATTCAGTGAAACACTCCAACACAGTCCAGCAATCCAGAATAGTAGTGGGTTATCCACAGACATTGTTGACTAGAGCCATTTACAGCTAAGCATATTATTATGGCTTTACTTTATATACCTCGTTTTGATACTTTCTGCTGGATGGTTTAGACAGAGATAAAGCAAGACCTGTATAAGAAGAAACGTAACTTTTGTATCTGATAAGGTCAGTCAAGTCCCCTCAGGGTTTATCCTGTAACCCTGTACCTCACTCTGTAGATCCTTTGTCAGTGTCAGCATGTGGATGAGTCACGGCCATTGCTTGACCAATTTGTTCTCTGTGAAAGCCTGTGAGAAAGTTTTCTCTCTATGTATCTCTCCTTAGGCACACTATACATCATCGATCACATTCCTCTGAGGCTCCATAACCTCCTTGATCAAAAAATTTGGTGCACAATTGAGTTACATGATGCTATAGTACAGGTTCTCATATGTCATGAATCTTCACTGACCTTGAAAGGTTAAGGCCAAGATGTTGGCTGAATGTGCAGCCCTTCCATTTCTCCAATTTTTGATCTGCAAACTTAGGTCATTAACCACCCAGAAGAGAAGCTGGTTATTACCCTGCAACATATGCAGCTCGGTTTACCCTAACTATCTGTCTAAATATCAAATATCTTAGGCATAATGTGGAAAAGATGTTTTCCACCAAGTATTGATATATTAAATTTTAAGTCCTTATAGGTTATGAGAAGGAAAATGAAAAAAATAGTACTTTCCTTGTGTCTCTTTTTTTCCTCTTTTATTACCCCCCACCAAAAAAAAAAAAAAAAAAAAAAAAAAAAAAAAAAAAA
>PVKA01007196.1:11014-50191 GCA_004027165.1 Ctenomys sociabilis | reverse complement strand
CTTCTGCTTTCAAAAACCTGCTGATTTCTTGGGATCATTGCCTTGTCCATCTTGTGTGTACAAATGTATGGCTTTGTCTAGGTCCTGTTTCCCAAATTTTCTCCTTAGTCTCTCCTCATTGTCCAATCCTCAAGTTCTCATGTTCCTTTTAGTTGTGTTATACCTTTCTATTTGTATTTCTTCTTTTGATTTCTTATATTAGGGAGACTATATGATATTTGCAGATGTAGACCTGGTTTATTTCACTTATGAGTATATCTTTGAGTGACATCCACTTAAAGATAAATGCTTCAAGTTTATCATTCTTTATAGCTGAGTAATATTTCATTGTATAAAAATACCACATCTTTTTCAACCATTCCTCATGTGAAGGGTATCTTGGTTGTTTCTAAGATTTGGCTATCACAAATTGTGCTGCTATAAACATAGGTTTACATATATCCATTAAGATTTGTCTTATCTAGTTTGGTGTTCCTCTGTTTGGTGCATAGATACTTATGAGTGTTGCCTCTTCCTCTTGAATTTTTCTCCTAAACAATATATAGTGGCCGTCTATATTTCATTTGTTCCTTGGTTTTAAGTTGAGGCTGTCTGAAAACAGGGTTGCTATCCCTGCTTTTTTTCTGAGATGTGGGGGCATGTAGTATTGTTTTCCACCCTTTGACTTTAAGCCTATTAATGTCCTTTTGAGTTAAGTGTGTTTCTTGCATACAGCATATTGTAGGATTTTGTTTCCTAATCCACTGTGCCAGTCTATTTCCCTTAATTGGTGAATTGAGTCCATTTATATTGATGGTTATAATTGAGATGCGTTGACTTATGATTGTTATGATATTTACCTGCTGTTTACTCCTTTTTGTCATGTGCTTGTTTATCCTATTTAGTGGGTTCCATTTGTTCTCATTCATGGAGCTCTGGTCATTGTGGTCCCTCTCTAGAACATTTTTCAGGAGCCTGTGTAGGAATGGTTTTGTCATCATGAAATTCTTTAGTTGTTCTTTGTCATGGATGTATTTCCCCTCTCATCAAACTTGAAAGAAAGTTTTGCAGAGTATAGTAATCTGGCCTGGAATTTGTTTTTGTAGAGAATTTGAAGAACTCTGCTCCATGTTGTCTTTGCCTTCATGTTTGTGAAGAGAAGTTGGCCACAATTCTGATTGGTTTTCCCTTGAATGTGATCTGCTTCTTTTGTCTAGTGGTTTTCAGTATATTATTCTTGTGTTAGATTTCTGGGATCTTGACTATTACATGTCTTGGTGTGTTTTTAATTGGGTTGAAGTTATTTGGTGTTCTATATGCTTCAGTTACCTGAATGTCAGATTGTTTCCTCATATTTGGGAAGTTTTCTGCTGTTACTCCTGCCCATATTCTTTTTATATCATTTGTATTGACTCCATCTTCCTCATTGATGCCTGTTATTCTCACATTGTTCATCCTGGCATAGTCTTGCAGGCGATGGATTATTTTTTCCTGCATTCCAGTTGTTTTTAAGAGATCCTTTCTCACCTTTTCATTAGCTGCACCAGCATCATTAAGATCTGAAACTCTGTCTTCACATTCGCTCAAATGTGTTGGAGTCTTGTGATTGAGATTTTTCAGTTCCTCTGTATCTCTTTGACTCTTCTTCATGCCATCTGTTTCTTTCCTTTGTTTCTCATTCAAGGAATCTGTCATATTTCTAATCTCCTCTATTTTTTTTAATCAATGTCTTTTTAGAGGTAGCTATTACTCCTTTTACTGAAGAGTTTTTTTGAGGTTGAGTTTCCTCCATACGTGTCCATATTTTATTCTTTACTTCACACGCTATAAATTTAGAGATTTCTTTTTTTATTTCAGAAATTATTTCTGCTCTGATTTTTTCTGTACCTTTCTGGTGTTGTTCTTTGCTTGCAACGCTGTTAATGCATATATTTCAGATGACCTAGTGTTCTCTGCACTTGTTCTGGGTGGGCATTGAGTTCCCCTATATGTTTCTGTATTAGATTCTTTATTTCACTTGCTATGTATTCAGAAATTTCTGTTTTTGTGTCAGGTATTAATTCTGCTCTGAGTTCCTCTATACCTTTCTGCTGCTGTTTCTTTGCTACTGATGATGCTAATTCATTCATTTCAGCTGAGCTAGTGTCCTCTGCACTTGTCATGGGTAGGCTCGAGGCCTGAGATTGCATTTTCTCCTTCTCTGTATAATTTTATATAGCACTTATCTTTTCCCTTTGGTGTAGAGCTTTGGTACAGTTATAACCTTTACACCTAATGAGATTTGGGTGCAGATCTATTAAGTTTGAGTTCATGCAGTCATGCTTGGCCTGGGTCTAGCTGTTGTGCTCAGCTCCTTTTTGCTGCGGCCCTTGGAAGTGAGCTTATTGTGCCCCTCTGTCACAGCAGTGAGCCTGTCATGCCTCTCTGTTATGCCCCTGGCCCAGGGAGCTCTGGGGAGGGCAGAATCTCTCCCAGACACTCACTGGACCATGCTGGCCTGAATCAAAGGCCGAGAGAATCTCAGAAGTTCTCATTCTCTTGGCAGGCTTGGGTTCGGGTCTTCGGAGGGTTGCAGGTGTCCCGCTGGTACAGTACAGCTTGACTCACGTGGGTGCCTGAATTTTGGTCTGGAGGGGTCCCATCCATGGTGCACAGGGAAGCCAGAATGTCTCCTACCTTCTTTCCTTTTTGAAGAGAATAGCAATGGGCTTATCAGTTTTATTTAATCTTTCAAAGAACCTGCTTTTTGATTCATTAATTCTTTGTATTGCTTTTCTGTTGCATTAATCTCTGATGTAATCTTTGTAATTTCTTTTTTTTTTTTTTTTTTTTTTTTTTTTTTTTTTTTTTTTTTTTTTTTTTTTTTTGTCTTTTTGAGACAGGGTCTCACTATGCAGTTCAGGCTGGACTTAAGCTCACTTTGTAGCTCAGGCTGGTCTCAAACTCACAACAATCCTCCTGCCTCAGCCTCCAGAGTGCTGGGATTACAGGCTTTCACCACCACATCTGGCAATCTTTATAATTTCTTCCTTTATCTGGGCTTTGGGTTTGGTTTTCTCTTCTTTTTCTAGGTACTTGTGGCGCAGCACTAGGGTATTTATTCCATTTTGTCTTCCTAATGTGTGAGTTCAGAGCTATAAATTTCTCTGTAAGAATTGCTTTCATTATATTGTGTAATTCTGATACATTGTGCTTGAATTTTCATTGAATTTTAGATGTTGCTTAATTTCTTATTTAATTTCATCTGTAACCCATTTATTGCTGAGGAGAGTGTTGTTTAATTTATGTTGTTTGTGGTTTCTTCTGTTATTTATTTCCAGTTTCATTGAATTGTGGTCAGATAATATGCATGGGATCATTTCTGTTTTTTCCATAGACTTAAGCATGATCTATGGACTAGCATGTGGTCTATTTTAGAAAATATCCCAGGTGCAGCTGAAAAATATGTGTCCATTAAGTCCATTTGTTCCAAGTTCTGATTCAGTTTTGCTGCTTCTTTGCTATTTTTTTGTCTGTTTTAAATATCGTTTTTAGAGGAGGAGGTGTGAAGGTCTCCTGATATGTTTGTGGTACTGGATATTGGATTTTTCATGCTCATTATGTATGTCATATATTGTTGGGTGTTCCCTTGTTGGTGCACACACATTTAGGAGTGTTACCTCTTCCTCTTGAATTTTTCCCTTGAACGTTATGCAGTGGCCTTCTTTCATTTGGCCAATCTTGGTTTGAAGTTGAGACTGTTTATAAACAGAGTTCTACCCTGCTTTTTACTGAGGAGCTGCAGCATGTAGTATTGTTGTCCACCCTCATGAATTTATTTATGAGGTAAGTGTGTTTCTTTTACACAGAATATTGTTAGATTTGACTTCCTAATGCACTCTGCCAGTCTATTTCTTTTAATTGGTGAGTTGGGTCCACTTACATTGATGGTTACAATTGACTTATGATTGATATGTTATTTACCTGCTATTGTATCCTCCTTTCTTAACGTGTTTAACTCTTTGCCTTATTTGGTGGGTTCTTTCAATTCTTACACATGGAATTGCAGTCATTTTAGTCCCTCTCTAGAATGTATTTTATCCTCATGAAACTCTGTAGTTGTTCTTTTTTTTTTTTTTTTTTTTCTGAACCAGGGATTGAAATCAGACCTCTGAGCTTGCCAGGAAGTGCTTATTCTACTGAGAAATCTCCCTGTCCCCTGTATTTGTTCTTTGTCATGGAAGTATTTCAAGTCTCCATCAAACTTGAAAGAGATTTTTGCAGTGTATGCCAGTCTGGGCTCGAATTTGTTTTCTTGGAAGACTTGAAATACTTTGTTCCATACTCTTTTCAACCCACTGGCTTGTGAAGAGAAATCTGCCATTTTTCTAATGTGTTTTGTTTTAAGCATGATTTGTTTGTTTTCTCTAGCAGTTTTTGTATACTATCTGTGCTACATTTTTTGGGATCTTGATTATTATATGTCTGGTAGTGGTTTTAATAGGGTTGTTGTTATTTGGCGTTCTATATGCTTTGGTTACCTGAACGTTACATTGTTCCCCAATATTTGGGAATTTTTATACTATTACTTCTGCCCATATTCTTTTTATGGCATTTTTATTGACTTCTTCTTCCTCATTAATGTCTTTTTGCCTTATATTGTTCATCTTTTCATTGCCTTGCAGATGCTGCACGACTTTTTCCTGCATTCTATTTGTTTTGAAGAGATCTTTTCTTACCTTTTCACTAGCTGCAATTTCAAGGACTGAAATTCTATGTTCATTTTCATTCAAACAATATTGCTGGATTGTGATTGAGGTTTTAATTTCTTGTTTTTCTTTTTGGACCTGCTTCACGCATTCTATTTTTTTTTTCCTATATTGTTCATTCAAGGATTCCATCATTTTTCTATTCTCCTCTATTTTGCATCGGTGTCTTCTTTAGAGGCACTTAATATTTCTTTCATTATAACCATCCTTTCTTTTTTGACTTCAGAGATTATATGTGATCTTGTTTCCTCTATACTTTTCTGCAGTTGTTTCTTTATTTCAGATGCTATTATTTCAGAGATTATGTGTGTGATTTCCAATTTCTTCTATGCTCATGTCTTCTGCATTTGTTCTGGGTCAGCTCAAGGCCTGAGCATTTTCCTCCTTCACTTTGCCACTTTATATAGCACTGCCTTCTGACCTTTGGTGTAGAGCTTCGGTGCAGTTATTACCTTCGCTTGTACCTATATTATTACACAAGAGAGACTATTGGTTAGCACAATTATAGTTTTGTATTTACAGAACTATAATTAGCAGCACAAATAATAAGTAGTGATATTCAGCAGTTGACAAAACTTTGTGTCGAATGTGTTTGCCTTTTAGACCCTAAGAACAAACATTATCACTGTATTCATAATCAGATACTTGATTGGGAATTTGTACTTAAATTAGTTTCTGTACGTTCTGTCTGATCACCTCCCTTTTGTACCTGTAGTTTATCAGGCAGACTAGTTCACCCAGGTTGCCTCTTGCTCCTCTCTCTCTCTCTCTCTCTCTCTCTCTCTCTCTCTCTCTCTCTCTCTCTCTCCCAAGAGTTTGAACTCCTTCAGGTAGGCCTGGCTTCTATCTGATTACAGTGCTCTACTTCTTCCTGCTGCAGCCCCTGTAAGTGGACCCACTGTGCCCCTCTGGCAAGATGTTTTGCTCCTGGATTAGTTCAGTGGGTCTCTCCCCTTGCTTCTCTGCAGGGCATTCTGCTTCATGGTTCCACATCATGCCTGTCTGATGGAGGAGGTTCCTGGAAAGTGCACGGAAGGTCCCACACACATATGCCGGGCCTGAGGCTTGGGGGAGCAAAATCTGTTGGGCTCAGAAGGTCCAAACACATGCTGGACCTGGCGGCTGGGTGGAGAAGAATCTGACAGACGTGGAAGGTCACACACACACCTTCCCACATTCATGACAGCATGTATTTTGTGTATTCTTGATTATGGGCATCAGAGCAATCTCCATCATTGGGGTAAGATGGGATCTCAATGGAGATTTTATTTTCATGATAGTTAAGGATATTGAAAAGTTTTCCATATAATTGATCCCTATTTCTGTGTTTTCTTTTATGTTCAGGTCATTTGATCATTTATTGATCTATTTGTTTTCTTCTTGTTGTTTTGTGTATATTCTCAATAGTAGTCTTCTCCTGAAAAAGATTTTCTTCCATACTATAGGTTGTCTCTTCACTCTGCTAATTGTTTTGCTGTAAAGAAACTTTTAAATCTGACATAAGCTGGTTTGTCAACCTTGCTATTGGAGTCCTAGTCAGAAACTGATTGACTGCTATATCTTGAAAAGCTTCAGATATACTTGCTTCTAGCAGTTTCAAATATTACTACTTATATTTAAGTCTTTGACTCATTTTGAGTTGCTTTGGCTCAGGGAAAATGATAGAGATCCAATTTCAATCCTCTCCATACGGATACCAATTTTTCCTGGCATCACTTTGGAAGGGGCTATCTTTTCTTCAACATGCAGTTTTGGCACCTCAGATGGCTGTAGCCAGTGGATTTGTCTGTATGTCCCTATTTGTCTATGTGTCTCTTATTTATTTATTTCTGTATTCCCATTGGTTTCTGCATCCCTCTTGGTCATGCTGCCTTTGTTAGTGTGGTTCTGATGTGTCTTGAAATCAGGTATTTTGCTTCCAGTCTTGTTTTTTTTTGCTCAAGATTGCCTTAGCAATTCTCAGTCCTCTGTGCTTCCACGTTAATTTTAGGGTTACCTTTGCTAATACTGTGAAGAATACCACTGGCATTTTTGATGGGTTTTGCATTGAAGCTGTAGACTACTGTTCAAAATTGCTCAATTAATCAGTGCTGATTCTGCTAATCCACAAATATTGGGGCTGTGATGGTTAAGTGCAGTTGTCAGCTTGACTGGTTTGGGGGCCACCTAGAGGATTAGGGAAGCACACTCATGGAGGACTGGCTAGGAGGTCTCTATCAGGAAGCTGACCCTTCCTCTCTGGTGCTCCTTCATGCTCTTCTTCCTGGCCACTGTGAACTGAGTTGCTTGGCATGGCTATGCCTTTCATCATTGTTTCACCTTGGAACTAACTGGTCATGGTCTGAAACCTCTGAAATCATGAAGCTTGTTAATCCTCAGCTCCTTTACTTTGCAGGTGTCAGATATCTGTCTCAGCAAAGGATACTAATCAGTACAGAGATTGTTCTGTCTTCTGGTGTCTTTGCTTTCTTTCTTTAATGCTGAGTAATTTTCATTGCAGGGATCTTTCACTTGTGAGGTTGACTTTTACATGGTGTGATTTTTTTGTTGCTATTATACGTTGGATTTTTAAAATGATATTTTCTTCATGAATTTGTTGTCAGCATATGTAAGAGCTATTGAATTTTTAATATTTTATATCCTGCCAGTTTATTGTTTTTGTTTACCACATCTAAAAGTCTCTTGGTGGAATACATATATACTTGATTTTATCAAGGAAACGATTTGAGAGCTTTGTTGCTTTTCTGACTATGAAAATAGTAATTTAAAATGTATTCCGTATAAAATGTATTTTATATCTGTTTTACAAATACTGATAATTTTTATTAAATGCTACATGAACTTTCTATCACTAAAAGGGCTTATGTTTATAATGGAAGTTTTGCAGATTTTTTTCTGGTTCATTTTAGGATTATCCTTTGTCTTGCTATCAACAAATGAATAATAGCTATTAAATTGAAATATCAATTAAGTTGAAAGATACAAGTAAATGCTTATATTTGCCTGTCAGATAGGAAAATGAGAAATATGATTCATGTGTTTCAAAGTTAATTTTGTATATTTGTATGTAAATAGACATACATGATAGATACAGGAGTGTGTACATATGTAATATCTTCAAAGTATAACATTTTATTAATATTTCAAGTTACATTCTAGTTAGAATAAACCAAGAAAGTGCAGAAATTTCAGTGATATTTTAAATAAAGCATAGTAAGTTCATGTTTCATAAGATTATATACTTTTTATATTTCAGATATAATTCTTAGACTTATTTGAAGTATGGATTTACAAAGTGTGGCTGTAACTGCAAAGCCTATGTGGTTGTTGGAAGTCTGTGAGGAACACTTTTTGAGAAAAACCATTCTTTAGCAGCCAGCCATGTGCATCCTGCAAGTGGATGTGCCTCATGTGAACAGCTTCACCTGAATTCCTTTGAGGAAACCGAGGTGAAGAGAAAAAATCAGGTATTTGGTTTATAAGGGTTATGAACTCACTTATTTTATTATTATTATTTATTTTCAGTTTGGAAGCAGATATTTCATTAACTGACCAAATCATAAAACCACCATGGTAGATACTTTAATTCATCATTCTAAGAAGCCTGTTGATCTGATCTTCCCTATGTCTAGCGTCTCCACCTTCCTCAAAATCAGTGGACTTTTTCTTCATTTCACCTTGTGGAGATAACTTGAACAGCTGTAGGATGTTCTTTGCCTCTTTGAAACATTTTTTAACAGTATAGGTCTTATGCCATATTTACCAAGAGATCAAGTAATTAATGAATTATCTGCCAAGACAATTTTCTTCTTATTGATTTTGCCATAGCTAAGCTTGTTTGTGTTCTGACTTCAGGTCTGGGTACCCTGTGCAGTATATGACTACATAATTCTCAGCATGTTAATTGAATCCTTGTTGAGCTTAATGAAGGTACTGCTGAAGATTTGTTAAGACAAAGAAACTACAACACCTTATGGACCTTTGGACCTACACCACTGATACCCCTGATCCAGATGACAAATGCCAGTTTGGGCTCTGCAGGGACATAGAAGTTGCCAGGTTTTCTTGCCATCCTAACCATTTGGACCTCACTCCTGTAAATCTGTCTATATCTCTCATGGTAGTACCTGGCTTTTTCATAGACAAGCTTCCTCCTTGCCTTGTGAAGTGTCTTCTGAGCAAAATTCTTTCTTAGGTGCTTTATCTTCAACTCTGCAAAACGTCTTTGCTTCTCCTTAAGGGTTCCTGGCACAGCAAGAACCTCCTTTTTCTTCTCTTCTATACTCTCCATGGTTCCAGTCAGAAAAGAGGAGGTCTGAATTCACTTATTTTAATATTTTTTTGATCATAAGTTACAAGGAAATGGGAAACATAATCTAGTGGCACATCTAGTTATTTGCAGTCCAGTAAAAGTTCGCTTTAAAATAAGACTGGATGAAAACATGTTAACAATTACCTCTAATTTCTCAAAATAACTGTATCTGAATATTTTTGCATGTAATTTAAATTTCATGCACATTAATATTCATTACCATTCCCCATATATCAGAAGTACCCAGAGTAATAGCCACAATTGGAATATTGATGGTATGTTGCAGCAGGGCTAATTTCTTAGTCCTTCAGGTGGGCCCTGGGCTCTAGCAAGCAGCCTGCTTGTGAGATATCTTCACTGTATCGAGTGTCACTTACAGAGTGCTGCCTATGTGCTCCCTATAGACTTATCAGCTGGATTTCAAAAGGGGGAGTAAAAGCTCAGGTGGATATTTGCTTTCATTTGTTAACAAAGCTCCTGATAACCTTCACTGCTCTGTTACAACCCCATTCACTTCTAGTCCTATTGAGGTTTTCTGAATCTTATCTCACATTTGAACATGGACCATTTAATGCACTGTGCTGGAAATCAGCCTCTGGAGAAAAATTAATTCAGGAACAAACATAACCTTGGAACAAATTGTCATGGGGCAGAAATGCTGACATCTGTTATTTCACTTTTCATTAGATGAGAAAATTCTGAGTTGAAGGCTGTTCTTCAGGAGGTGTCTCCTGCGCGCATCCTTGGATTTCATATGAGCCCTGGGCAGGTCCTACTGCAGCTGACTAGTGTGGAGCAGCCCCTGAGGAGATGAGAATACCAGCCCATCGTCAGGCTCCACCTTGGTGAGTACCAATGGGACTACCTGCATCTTTTGTGTTCTGCAGCGCACAAAATGCCTAATGCATTGATCCCCAATGTAAGATGCATGAAATGTAGCATGCAGTGCTGGGGTGAAAAGCCACATGTCTGCAATTTGCTTACATAATGGTTGTTGTTTTATATTGTTTGGTACAGCCAAGTACAGTATGGCAGGGTAAATATGACTGACATTTATTAAATACCACAATCTGAACATGAATCATTCCTAGCATGAATGTAACTAGAATTTTCTTACTTTTTAGTATTTTTCTTAACAGTCTATTTTTGAATCCCTTAGCTAATTTTTAAAGAATGGACATAGCAGTAAAGTACACTTTTTGTGGCATGTGATACTGTGGGTCCCAAAAGCTGCACGCAGAAATATATCCACCATACAGTGTCACAAGTAACGCTATTATGACCTTAAACTCTGTGATGAACTCCCTTTATGGTAACAGCACTCCGGTCCTTAGGAAGTACAGATTTGTTTCCCTTTTGCATAGCTATTTTTTTTTTTGCCTTTTCTGAAATATTCAAAACATAGAATTTCATAGTGTAAGTGGCCTGAATATAGTTATTTTTATTTTGAAAAATACATTTAAAAGCTTTAAGTGTTATTTCATGACTTGATTTCTTATTCCATTTTACTACTCAGTGAAGAGTTCAATTGTATGAATGTTTTTATCCATTTGTCTATTAGAGGACATCTTTTAGGATATTTCCAACTTGGGACAATTATAAATGTGACTATTATAAGTATTGGTGTTCCGATTTTTATGAGAAAGACAATTTTTAGTTCACTTGCATAGGGGCCTAGGAATGAAATTGCTAATTGTAGGATAATGGTTTGTGTATCACTATCAGAAATGGTCACCACGTTTTCCCCCATGACCATATCCATTTGTATTCATTTTTAATATTATCAAAAAAGAATTAAAAATAGTAAGAAAAAATCATTAGAAATGATAAAGAACTTCACCAAACAGAACAATAGGAACTTCATAATGGTTGCAGTATTGCATAATGTTGTCTTTAAATTAATTGTTCAGATTACCAAACATAAAAAATGCAAAAATTGAATGGGAGGAGGGGCGATTGCTCAGTAGACAGAGTAAGTGCTTCCCTGGCAAGCGAAAGGGCCTGAGTTCAATCCCAGGTTCTGCTGAAACAAACAAACAAACAAACAAACAAGGCAAAGTTGATAAGAAAAGTTAAAAGAAATTAAAAAGGACAAGAAAAAATTTAACCATCAACTACGTCCCTCTGTATGTAGCAGAAATCAGCAGTACAATTATCCAAGCCAGTTTGTTCCATTTGTATTTTTACAAGCACTGAGTGAAAATTCTTGTTGCACATCCTTCTCAAAACTGTGTATCTTGGTTTTTAAATACATCACACATTCACTTTATTTAGAAGTTGTGACTGGTCTTAAAATGCCACTGCATCTTAGCTGGTGTCATAATGTTTTTTGAAAATAATTTATTTTAAGACATAAAAAATAATAATCCATGACATACAATATCATAATATTGTATGTACACTGTCAAATTATTTAATATTTGTGAAGATAGGAAAAAAGTGGCTTTCAAAAATTTGGTCTAATTTTCAGTTTTCCCCCTCTTCTTTGGAGAAGACGATATGTAAGTGAATTACTATATATAATTTTAATTTTTTAACAGGAACAGAAATAGTAAAAAAGTAGAAGTGATACAGAATTTCACTAAACAAAATGGTAGAAACAAAATGGTAAAATCTAACAACTGTTAGATTTCATATTGTTGTCTTCAAATTAGTTGTTCAGATTATCAGATAAAAGCATGAAAAATTGGTCAAAAATCATAAAAAATTGAAAAGGAGAGTAAGAGAAAAATGGAAGCATTCAATTTTTACTTTTACTTTGTACTTTTGAATATTGTAGAGTATATATTTTAAAATCCTATAATAGGTTCATAACATTTATAATTTAACAAATATTTAAAAAATCTGAGATGAATGTGTGCTTCACAAATGAAGAGACACAAATGGAACATAAATATATGAAAAATGTTTAACATCATTGGTCAAGAGATACAAATTATAGCAATGCTGAAATACCATCCTATACCAGAAAGAATAGCTATCATCAAGAAGTCAACCAATAACAAATGCTGCATAGGCAGCCTGTGGGAAAAAAGAGAACCCTTCTCCACTGCTGGTGGGAATGCAGACTGGTACAACCACTATGGAAATCAGTAAGGAGGGGTCAGGAGATGCATCAAAGTGGATAAGACACTTCAACTGAGATCTGAGTGACAATAGCCAAGGGTGGAAGGAACCTTTTTGTAGGCAGAAAGAACAAGAAATGCAAAAGCAACAAAGCAATACTGGGTAATCAGATTCTAGAAAAGTAGATGAATTCTAGAAAAAAAGATGAATCAGAGTGGGTAAGGGACACAGGTGAGATGGATTTAGGAGGTGGACGGAAGAATTATATCATTTAAGACTTTGAAATTCTGTAAGTGAACTATTTTAAACGGAATAAAAAAATGTAAGTTGTTTTGAACTTGCTGCTGTGTGCATAGTGAATTGTTCATGCTAAGAGTGGAGGCTGCAGGTTCATTTTGGAATTGGTATAGTAATTCATGAGAGAGACAAGCTTAACAGGGAGGGTATTGAAGATAGAGAGGAGCAGAGATCTTAGATTAGTTTTGTGTGTGTGTGTGTGTGCGCGCATGCGCACGTGTGTGTGTGTGCGAGAGAAAGTGTGTGTGTGTGTGCGTGCATGTGTGTGTGTGTGCGAGAGAAAGTGAGTGAGTGTGTGTGTGTGTGTGTGTATGTGGCCAGCTCAGCCCACCCCAGGGGTGGGGCTGGCATGATATGTGGTGCCTGGGATGGAACCATGGTGCCTGTACACGTTGCCTAAGCAACTACTCTAGACTTCTGAGCTATCTCGCTGACCCCTAGATTAGGTTTTTGAGGCAGAGTTCGAAAGGATTCTCTGGTTAGATATCGATAATAAGGAAAGACAGAGATTGTCTATGTGCATTAGCATCTTGTTGAATGGAAGATTTCCATCAAAGAAGAGTGGTTTGGGGGATGTGACCAGTTCCTGTTCACAGTTTTACAGGAGAAGGGAAAACAGGAAGGAAAAATAAAATAATTGAAAAAAGAATGCAAAAATGAATTAATCATTAACTTCTGCTTTCCACAGATCAGCAGAAATCCACAGTACAGTCGTCCGAACCATCCTGCTTACATACAAGGATATTTCTCTTTCCCTTTACAATATTTCAAGTTCTTGACAAAAGGCCTAGTAACAAGTGAGTGAATAATAAATATTTTATATTGTGAAAATAAAATTGTAATAATACCTGAGGAGGTCCTTGTTTTATGAGGGGGTGGTATATAGTTAATTAAGTCCATTTTCCTGTCTTCTCCATCTCTTCCTGTTTCTCCTTTTAATGGCTGAAAGAATTTACTTTGAATGTTTTCTGTCATTTGTTTATAGCTAATTGTTTGGTTTTTTTTTCCTTAGAAGTAGTATTGGAAAGAACTCATTCAAATAGATTAGGATAAAAGCTGTTTTATTATTAGTATTTTTA
The DNA here is from genome assembly GCA_004027165.1 of Ctenomys sociabilis. Taxonomy (NCBI): domain Eukaryota; kingdom Metazoa; phylum Chordata; class Mammalia; order Rodentia; family Ctenomyidae; genus Ctenomys; species Ctenomys sociabilis. The sequence continues at coordinate 36,710 of PVKA01007196.1, read as the reverse complement.
TTTTTTTAGGAATTTGACTATGGTTGTTGTATTAATGATATTATTTACAAACTAGTTGTTAAGATTACCAGATATAACCATGCAAAATTGCTAAAAAAGTTATAAGAAATTAAAAAGAAAAAAGAAAATATTTAAACATTAACTGCTTCTTTCAACAGATCAGCAGAAGTCAACAGCACAATTATCCAAGCTATCCTGCACATATACCGTTATTTCTTTTGTCTTTTTTCTCATCCCCATTTTCCTTCCTATTGAGCAATTTCTTTCCCTTTCACAGAATCAATTATACCTCTCAAATTTTATTTACTGTTTTAGGTTCTTACACTAGGGTGACAACATGATGTTTGCACTTGTGGGTCTGATTTATAAAAATTTACCTTGTAACTAAAATAAGCTTATTGAAATTATTTTACTCAAAATATTGCCAAATTTATTAGTTCCTGTGCTTAACTTTATTGTTTCTGAAATTCTCCAAACTTTGAGCAATAGTATTTTGTAAAAGAAGAGGGGCTGGTTGCTATGGCTTGTGCATTTTTTTCTTAATTTTTATTTTTTTTAGTTTTTGTTTTATTGAAGTACAAATATCAATGAGACAGTTTTAAGATACCTTGACTAGATGGATTTGATAAATTAAGACATTGCAAACTGTTTTCATAATGTTTTGGTATCATAGAAGGTGCATGCATGAATTATACTTACAGACATTATTATACCATATGTCTCTTATCAGTAAATTAAGAGTGTAGCTGTTTGCGTATCTTATTTTTTATACCTGAATTACATCAAAGATTCAATAATTAATACTTTCTACCTTGATATTTTCCTAGTGGTTGTCCATAGTACTAGAAGCCGACATAATACCCTGTCCATCCATCACTAGTGCAAATCCTGCCCCTCGTAGAACGATATAGAAGCACAGCATTATCTATCCCAACTGTATTGTCCATACACACATACATCATGATTCTTCCTTTCTATACCCTGTCCTTTGTCTACACCTGTCAAGATTGTGCACTCCATTGTCATTCAGCTAACTTAGGTACTTGAACTCGACAATACAATCCAATGCAGTCCAGCATTCCACAACAACAGTGAGTTATCCGAAGAAGTTGCCGACCAGTCATTTATAGCTCAACTTATTATTGTGGCCCTGTGGTGTATACTTCAGTTTTATACTCTTCTGCTGGATGGTTAAGACCTAGATAGAGCAAGACTTAAATATCAACTCACGTACTTTATGTTTCTTATGAGGTCAGTGAACTCCCCTCAGGGTTTATCTTGTAGTCCTGTACCTTATTCTGTAGATCCTTTGTCTGTGTCATCCATGTGGATGAGTCACGGCCAATGCTTGACAAGTTTGTGCTCTGTGAGAGCCTGAGAAAAACTTTTCTCTCCATGTGACTCTCCACAGGCACACTATAAAACTTTGATCTCTTTCTTCTGTGGCTCCATAATCTCCTTGTTCAGAAAATTTGGAGCTCAACTGAATTTCATGATGTTGCACTACAGGTTCTCCTATGTCCTGAGCCATCCCTGACCTTGAAAGGCTAGGGCCAAAATGTTGGCTGGCCTTGTGGCTCTTCTATTTCTCGAACTTTGATCTGTGGACTTAGGTTGTTAACCATCCAGAAGAAAAGCTGATTAGTATCCTGCAGCATATGCCATTCACTTTGCCTTATCAGACTCAATTGATTTCAGTTGTTGTACGTTTCCATTTGTATTTCTCCTTTTCACTTGTTATGCTAGGGAGACTATACAATATTTACATATGTGTGTCTGGTTTATTTCACTTATGAGTATATGTTCAAGTGGCATCCACTTCAGTATAACTGTTTCAAACTTATCATTCTTAATAGCTGAGTAATGCTCCATTATATAGAAATACCACATCTTTTTCAACCATTCCTCATGTGAGGGACATCTTGGTTGTTTCCAAGATTTTGCTATCACACATTGTGCTGTTATAAACATAGGTACACGTATATCATAATGATACAATGTTTTCAGTAACTTTGGGAAAATTCCCAGTAGGGGGATAGCTGGTTTGAATGGGATTTCTAGTCCCAGTCTTTTGAAGAGTCTGCACACTGATCTCCACAACGGTTGTACCAGTCCACATTCCCACCAGCAGTGGAGAAGTGTTCCCTTTTCCCCACAACCTCTCCAACTTTTGTTGTTGGTTGATTTCCTTATGATAGCCATTCTTTCTGGAGTGAGATGGTATCTCAGTGTTGTTTTCATTTGCATTTCACAAATGACTAGCGAGGTGGAGCATATTTTCATATATTTATTCGCTTCTTTAATTTCGTCCTCTGAGAAGTGTGTATTTATCTCAGATGCTCATTTCTGAATTGGGTCTTTAAATTTGAGGGCCCTGTTATATCTTAGTTCTTTATATATTCTAGACAGTAGACCTCTGTTTGATTGCTTATTAGTTAGGATATTTTCAAAATTTGTGGGTTGTCTTTTCACTCTGTTGACAATTTCTTTTGACATGCAGAAGCAACTCAAGAAGAGTTGATCCCAGTTGTTGATTCTTTCAAGTGCTTCCTGTGTAAAAATATGTTTGTTTATGAACTCTTTACCTACTCCTATGTCTTCAAGAGTTCCTTCTACTTTCTCTTCCAGGAGATTGAGTGTTTCTGTTTTAATGTTTAGATCTTTAATCCATTTTCACTTTAACTTAGTGCACGGCAATAGAGCTGGGTCAAGTTTTAGTTTTCGGCATGTAGAAAGGCAAATTTTCCAGCACCATTTGTTAAAGAGGCTATCCTTCTTCCAGTAAGAATGATTTGCTCCTTTGTCGAAGACCAGGTGGCTGCGTGTGTTCATAGATGCTTCTGCACCTTCTAATCTATTCCATTGATCCTCAGGTCTATTTTGTTGTCAATACCATGTTGATTTTATCACAGTGGCTTTGTGGTATAATTTCAAATCAGGAATTGTGATGTCTCCTGCCTTGTCTTTATTGGCCAAGATTGCCTTTGCTATTCTAGGTTGTTTGTGGTTCCAAATAAATTTAGGAATGATTTCTCTATGTCTGGGAGGTATTTTGGTGGCAGTTTGATAAGTATTGCATTAAATCTGTACAACAATTTTGGGAGTATGGCCATCTTCACGATGTTGGTTCTTCCTATCCAGAAGCATGGAATATCTTTCCATTTTCTGAAATCCTCTATAATCTCTTTTCCTGGGGTGTTGTAATTTTCCATGAAAAGATCTTTGACTTCCTTGGTTAAGTGAATCCCAAGGTATTTCGTTTTCTGTGGTGCTATTGTAAAAGGTATTGTTTCTATTGTTTCCCTTTCAGTACGCTTGTTATCTGAGTAGAGGAATGCTATTGACTTTTGATTATTGATTTTATATCCTGCTATGCTACTGAATTTCTGCATCAGTTCTAGTAGTTACTTGGTGGAATTTTTGGGGTCTTCCAAGTAAACTATCATGTCATCTGCAAATAGTGATAATTTAACTTCTTTACCTACTCTTATTCCCTTTATTTCTCCCTCTTTTCTAATGGCTGTTGCTAAGGATTCCAAGACTATATTGAATTGGATGGGTGATAGAGGACATCCTTGTCTTGTCCCTGATTTAAGAGTAAAAGATTTCAGTTTTTCCCCATTGAGGTTTATATTAGCTGTTGAGTTGTCATAGATGGCTTTTATCAAGTTAAGTTAGAGTCCATCTATTCCAATTTTCTGTAGGACCTTGAACATAAATGAGCATTGGACTTTGTCAAAAGCTTTCTCTGCATGAATTGAGATGATCAGCAGGTGGTATTTAAATTCCAGTCTATTAATATAGCGTATTACATTTATAGATTTTCAAATATTGAACCATCCTTTCATCCGTGGGATGATCCTACCTGGTCATGGTGTATGATCTTCTTGATGATTTACTGTATTGTATTTTCCAGGATTTTGTTGTGAAGTTTTGCATCTATGTTCATGAGGGAGATTGACATGTAGTTCTCCTTTTTGGTTGTACCTACTGCTGGTTTTGGAATCAGTAAATTACTTCCTCCAGAAATGATTTTGGGAGGACTGATTCCTTTTCAACTTCATTGAAGAGTTTGTGGAGTGTGGGGATTATATCTTCTATAAATTTCTTGTAGAATTCAGCTGTGAATCCAACAGGACCTGGACTTTTATTTGTTGGTAGGCTTTTTATTACGTTTTGCATTTCATTGGTTGTTATTGGCTTATTGAGAGTTGTTGTATCTTCTTGATTGAGTTTTGGTAATTTGTACCTTTCGAGGAATCTGTCCATTTCTTCTGTGTCTTCTATTCTGTGAGTGTAAAGGTTCTAGAAGTAACTATTGATAATCTTGTGAATTTCTGCTGGGTCTATGGTGATTTCACCCATTTCATTCCTTATCACTTGTACTTGAATTTTCTTTTGCCGCTTTATGATGAGTTTGGCTAGAGGCTCATCAACTTTATTTTGTTTTTCGAAGAACCAAGTTTTTGATTTGTGGATTATTTGAACTGTTTTCTTCATCTCAATTGAATTAATTTCTGCTCTAAACTTTATGATTTCTTCCCGTCTTTGTGCTTTGGGTTTTGTTTGTTCTTCTTTTTCTAGTTGTCGGAGGTGCAGTATTAAGGTGTAGTTTGTTTCTGTTCAGTTTTCCTAATGTGTGAGTTCATAGCTATGATTTTCCCTCTAAGAACTGCTTTCATTGCATCCCATAAATTCCCATCAGTTGTACTTGAATTTTCATTGAATTGTAGATAATGTTGAATTTCTTCTGCAGCACATTGATTGCTGAGTAGGATGTTGTTTAGTTTCCATGAATTTAGTGGGTTTTTCTGGTTTCTTTTGTCATTTATTTCCAGTTTCATTGCCCTTGTGTCAGATAGTATGCATGGGATAATTTCTATTTTCTTGCATAAACTTAGGCATGACCTCTGAACTAGCATGTGGTCTATTTTGGAAAATGACCCGTGTGCAGCTGACAAAAATGTGTGTTCAGCTGTGGTTGGGTGGAACACTCTGTATATGTCCAGCAGGTCCATTTGTTCCAAGCTCTGGTTCAGTTCTGCCATTTCCTTGCTAATTTTTTGTCTGTTTGACCTATCTTTTTGAAATAAGGGAGTGTTAAGGTCTCCTGTTAAGATTGTGTTCTTAGACATTAAGTTTTTCATGTCCATTAAGATTTGTCTTACATAATTGGGTGCTTCTGTGTTTGGTGCATAGATACTTATGATTGTTACTTCTTGCTCTTGAATTTTTCCCCTGACCAATATATAGTGGCCTTTTTTGTGTCATTTGATCATTCTTGGTTTGAAGTTGAGACTGTCTCAGAACAGAATTGCTACTCCTGCTTTTTTCTGAGGTGCTGGGGCATGTATATTGTTTTCCATCCTTTGACTTTGAGCCTATGAATGTCCTTTTGAGTTAAGTGTGTTTCTTGTATACAGTCTACTGTTGGATTTTGTTTCCTAATCCACTGTGCCAGTCTATTTCTCTTAATTGGAGAATTGAGTCCGTTTACATTGATGGTTATAATTGAAATGTGCTGACTTATGTTTGTCATGATATTTTCCTGGTATTGTTTACTCCTTTCTAACTTGTGTTTAATTGTCTGTCCTGTTTAGCAGGTTCCTTCCATTCTCATTCATGTAGTTCTGGCCATTGTGTTCTTTCTCTAGAACATCTTTGAGCAGCCTGTATACGGATGGCTTTGTCATCATGAAATTCTTTAGTTGTTCTTTGTTGTGGAAGTGTTTCACTTCTCCATCAAACTTGAAAGAGAGTTTTGCAGGGTATAATAATCTGGGCTGGAATTTGTTTTCCTGTTGGACTTAAAGAACTCTGCTCCATGCTCTCCTTGCCTTCATGGGTTGTGTAGAGAAGTCGGCTGTAATTCTGATGGGTTTTCCTTTGAATGTGAGCTCCTTCTTCTCTCTAGCAGCTTTCAGTATATTACTTTTGTTTTGGAGTTCTGCGATATTAACTATTATATGTCTTGCTGTGTTTCTACTTGGCTTGAAGTTATTTGGTGTTCTGTATACTTCGGTAACCTGAATGTTGGATTGTTTCCTCATATTTGGGAAGTTTTCTGCAATTATTTCTCTCCAAATTCTTTGTATGGCATTTGTATTGACTCCTTCATTCTCGTGATACCAATTATTCCCACATTGTTCATGCTGGCGTCATCTTGAAGGTGATGGATTATTTTTTTTCCTGCATCCTCATTGTTTTTAAGAGATCCTTTCTCACCTTTTCATTAGCTGCTCTGGCATCTTGAATATCTGAAACTCCGTCTTCGCTTTCACTCAAATGGTTTTGTAGAGTCTTGATTGATATTGTTAGTTCTTCTATATGTCTTTGACTGTGTTTCATGTGTTCTGTTTATGTTTTTCTCATTCAAGGAATCCATCATATTTCTGATGTCCTCATTTTTTTTTAATCCATGTCTTCTCTAGGCATAGTTATTAATTCTTTTTCTGCTGAGTGTCTTTCAAGTTGGGCTTCCTCTGTTTATTTCTGGACTTGTTTCTGTATTTCAGGTGCTATGATTTCAAAGAATTCTTTTTTTTCAAAGAATTCTTATTTTATTTCAGAAATTATTTCTGCTTTGAGTTCCCTATGATCTTTCTGCTGGTGTGTGTTTGCTTCAGATGCTGTTAATTCCTACATTTCAACTGCAATAGTGCTCTCTGCACTTGTTCTGGGTGAGCATAGTTTTTCCTGCCAATGTTTCTGGAATTCATTCTTTATTTCAGATACTATGTATTCAGATATTTCTTTTTTAATTTGGGGAATTAGTTCTCATTTTATTTCCTCTCTAGCTTTCTGCTGTTGTTCCTTTGCTGCTGTATCTGTTAGTTCATTCATTGCAGCTGACCAAGTGTCCTCTGCCCTTCCTGATGGACTCGAGGTCTGGGATTGCATTTTTTCCCGTTGTCTTTGTAATTTTGTGTAGCACTGACCTTTGACCTTTGGTGTAGAGCTTTGGTGCAGCTATAACCTTAGCTTGTTATGAGATTCGGGTGCCAGTCGATTAAGTTTGAGATTTTCCAGTTATGCCTATCCTGGATCTAGCTGTTGTGTTCAGTTCCTTTTTTGCTGCAGCTCCTTTGGTTCCCCTCTGTTGGTTCCCTTTTCAGGCGAGCACGAACAGAACTGGGATGCAGAGCAAGTAATGAAAATTCCCACTGTCTTGGCTGGCTTTGGGGCTAGGATCCGGAAAATTGCCGGGGTCAGCCCTCCTGTGTCAGGCAGGTCACCCTCTAGGTGTGGGGGCCTGTGCTTTGGTGGATCTTCTGGGCTCCAGAACGGATAGTGGATGATCTTATTCACCGAGTAGGCTGTACTGGGTCAGCCAGCTCATGCTGGGACCGGGTCTACATACCATAACCCGAGAAGGCTGGGAATCTTCCCTCTGGTGCAGTGGGCCTGGAGACCTCACAGGTCAGACTGCGCTGGGTTTCAGGCCATGGCATGGGATCGGGAATTGCTAAGAAATGTCCCTCCAGCATGGCAGGTTTGGAGTTCTCACTCCAGGCTGACCTGCACTGGGTCTGGGGCTGTGGGCTGGGACCGGCAATCGCTGGGAAACGTTTCTCTGGCACGGTGGGCCTGGAGCTCTCACGGGTGGGGGGTGGGGAGAGACAGGGAATCCCTGGCAAATGTTTCTCTGGTACCGCAGGCCTGGAGTTCTACTCCAGTTCTACTCACTGAACTTTGATGCCCAGAGAGTTGGGGAAATTCCCACTCAGTCAATGGGCTTTAGGGTAGAGGATCCGGGGAGGTGCTGGTGAGTGGGTCCTGAGGTTTCAGTCCAGTCACTGGATTGGAGGGCTTGGGGGCAGGTATTTGGGTATCGTGTGTGGGAGGAAGCCAATGGCTCCCCCTCAGACTCACAACACACTAATCTGGGAAGCCTGGGGAGTCGTGCAAATTCCCACCCACTGGGAGAGCTTGGGGCAGGATCCAGGAGGCCACTGGAGTCAGCTCTTGTCTGAGGCCGGTCTCTGGCTGGGCAGGATCCAGTAGGCTTCTGGAGTCAGCCACACTGTCTTGGGGGGTTTCTGGGGCTGGGCGGGCGTGCGCAGGATCAAGAAAGATGATGGAGTCGGCTGTGCTGTCTCTGGGGCTAGGTGATAGTGGGCAGGATCCTAGCTTGTGTCTAATTTCCCTCTAAAACCTCATGTGTTCAGAGGTGGTGCTTTTCAGAGGTGACTGGATCTAGGATGCATGATGCTGAATTAAGGGTGTACAATAACTGAGTGGGTTTAGCATAGTTCTGGGTGCGGATAATGAAAGCCCTCACCCTGGCTATGATGGCGTAGCTTAGTAGGCTTAGTGTGTGGAATGTAATGCAGGAGAGGGAAGGCAGGCTTGCTGCAGCAGCAGCTAGTTGCTCCCTCCTGCCTGCCTCCCTGCAGTCTGTTTCTCCACAAATTATGAGCTGAAATAAAACTTTCCTTACTTAACATTTTAAGACTTATTTAACATTTTAAGTAACTAAGATAAGAACCAAGAGAGGAAGGACAGGGGAAGAAGGGGATAAGAAAAGAACTAAGATGTGTTCTGCATATATGCCAGCTTTCTACAAGGATTATAAACATGCCTGCAAACATGTACTAATAAAAAATCTACATAAAGACAGTAATTCTAAGGAGGATGACTAGTTCATATATAATTCTGACTACACTAATTCCTATACAATTCTGTACCAAAACTCTCTTACCTATTTTCTTAATGTTTTTGCATTTCAGATATTTTTAGAATATTACTGGATAGTGAACATAGTGAGGTTCTTTTAATAGAACAATGTCTCAGGTTTACATTGCTTATCGAGTGGTCTTAAGTAACACTAATCCACTCAGGAGCACTAGCAAAGGTCCAGAGTAGGCAATTTTGGCAGGAACTTATTCCCTTCATGGTATCACTAGTCCTACTAGAACTTTTACTGCTCTCTCTACCTGATCTCATTCTCTTTCTGATCTTTTGTTTTATTTCCCTCTCTCTCAAACCTTGAATCTCTCCACTCACACCTGACTCTTATTTTTCCTCTCATTTCCTGCTAACATTAAGAGGTAAGTCTCAGGTAAGGCAGGACACAAAGAGCAGAATAAAGGATAGAAGCCAGGCGTGGTGGCACATGCCTGTCATCCCAGCACTCAGGAGGCTGAGGCAGGAGGATTGCTGTGAGTCTGAGACCAGCTTGAGCTACAAAATGAGCTGAAGGCCAGCCTGAACTGCATAGTGAGACCCTGTCTCAAAATAGAGAGAAAAAAAGAGGATGGCTAGCAGGAAGCCTCTTGGAAAGTTCCACGAGGCTGAAGGCTAGGGAAGCAGAGAAGAGGTGGGGAAGTCAGTAGAAGTCAGTACAGGACCCTCATAACCTTAGTGGATGTAAATAATCTATGTTGCCAACATGAGCTAGAGTTAAATATACAAACAGCGATGAAAATGAGGAAAGAGCATTTGGGAGGCAGTGAGAAGGAGAAGAGGTTAAAAAAAAGAAACTAACCATATTATGTGTGTACCTCTTTCCCAAGGTGAATATTAACTTTTCGTACTAAAAACATATATTAATAAAATAAATAAATGAAGAGGTAAGTCTCAGACATGGAATGAGCACACCTATTTAACTATTCTAAGGTAATAAAATCAAGTGGAACATTTCATCAACATCTTCCTGAAGTGGAAATGACGGCATTAAATGTTGCAGTGTCACAATCTCAAAGCTCAATAGCTCCAGCTCAAATAAAATGGGAAAAACACGCCAGGTTTTGATTGCAAATAATGATTGAGGAGACACATTGCACTTTGAATTTGATTTGAAATGTTACAGACATCAAAGGCCTTGAATGTTTGTCACCAGGTCCATGTGAGTTTATGAGCTTTTGTATGTGACTGAGAGGAGTGTGAGGATTTGTGGGGAATGTGAGAGGTCGGGAGCATTTCTGTGCATGAATCTTAGCTGCTGATACACAAGGCTGTGTCCAGTGGAGATTTATTATTGGCTTTGTCTAAACTCAAGATAATTTAAGAGTTGTCTAGTAATGAATGTGGCATTAGCTTCATTTCCATATAACTTTGAAAGTAATTTAGTAGTTAATAGAAAAGAAATGGATCATTTAGGCCTCCTTGCTTCTGCACACTTTTCTCCTATGTGTGGTGTTTTCTTCTCTGGCTGGATTCAATTCAAATATCATCTATTATGAGAAAGTTATTTTCTCTTCTTTCCTCTGTATTCTTTCAGCTAAACAGAGGTTCTCTCCCCATGATGCCTCATGGAACCTAGATCTATCTTTACTATATTGCAGTGAAATTCCTTCCTCATCATTGTAAGTGATGCTTAACTTGCCTTTTTTCTTTTTTTATAAGCAGAATAGATTTATTGAGGGAAAGAAAGCTCCTGTCTGAGAGAGAGAGAGGAGGGGGGCCTGAGCCAGTAGTTCCCCTTAACTTGCTTTTGAATGATTCAATAGAGGTTAAACAAGGAGAATCAGTAATAATAAAGTCAACAAAATAAAATAAATATATAGTAACTCTTGTTCTTTTCACACATTCAGCATGTGTCTGATAATTGTCTTTCTATAGGAAGACATGTTTAACTGATATTCTGATATTTTTTATCATGTCCCATGAACTTTGGTAATATTAATTTAATAATACTGATTTAAAATTCACTCTAGGATACTCTTAGAATATCTTAGAGCTTAGGAACAGAACCAGGCCTGTGGTTAATTCATCAGGAAAACTAGGCATTCTGAAACATCTTAGTACAATACTACATGCTGTGAAATATTTGGAGATAGTACTACTTGAACTACTTGAGATGTAAGACATCAACAATGTGAGTCACCAGAAGGTGATAGGATTTTTCCTTAGATCATTATCAGACTCAGAAACAGACAAATGTAACATTAGCTTCAAGTTCATATGGCCTTATCTTTCAAACTAGTAGTCATCAGCACTGTGGGTGGGCTCTGGAAATAGCTGCTTGCATTCAAAGCTTCATCTCAAGAGCAGCTAATTCTAACTTGGGTAAGATGCTTAAAAATCTGTGCTTTAATTTCTTTGTTTATTATACTCAATAAAGATGAATATACTTAATAAAATTAAGCCATGCATGGCCTTAATATAGACTAAGTGTTTTGCACTGATAATAAAGAATCTGAGACTGTGAGAAGATGGTAATTCATTATCTTTCCTGAAATAAATATGTTGACTTAAAAAAAATCTTACCAAATTGGACAATGTACTTTTTTTTTGTCTTCTTGCAATAAAAACTATATGTTTTTTATTGAAGACAGACCAAGTTAGAATAATAAACTGAGTAATAACTGGAAATACATGGAAAATAGTTCATTATGTCCTTGCTGTAATACTAAGGATAATGCACATTTGCATTTTGTAGAAGGACAAGCCTAATCGAAGTATCACCAGGATCTCAGCCCCACGCTTCACAGTGAAACTTCATGTGATCACTGGCGTATTAGAAGTACCCTTATGTGGCACTTACGCATTGTTAGTTGCTTTTTCCTTTGTCCATAAAGTGTTCTCCTTGATAGTCACCATCTGGTCTTTAGTGATCATATCCAGTAGGGGGACTGTGTCTTATACTGGACCATGATTTCTATGGATGCTGACAAGCATGAAAGAGAAATGGCTGTTTCACATTTGCGAAAGTCCCTTCCATTTTTGAAAGAAATTAGGAGGTGAAATCTAAGAGTGCTGGAGCCACAGAGTGGAAGAAAGTGTCTGTTTGAGCATGAGAGAGGATTGTAGGCTTTTTAGCCTGAGGAGGACAGCTAGCATGTGTGTTTTACTTGTCAAAATCAGGGTCCAGAGAACTTTCCAAAACAGTGGCTTCATTTTCATTTGTTTTGAGTTTGAAGCTCCATGCCTAAGAGAAAGCACCCCATAGTCCCAGGGCAAAGAAGGACGTTTCTTATGACATCTTTCTTATGTGCTTATGTGCTTATGTGCATGGTTGCAAAACCAGGATATATTATTTTCAAAAATCTTGGCATTTTTATCTTGCTTTTATTCTTCAACAAGATATATTAAAATATTTTTAATTGCCCAACCTAATATACTGCATAATTTAGTGTATGGAGGATATGATCAAAGTGAAGATTATATTGAAAAAACTTCTGTATAATTGGTGAAAAATTAGTATTATAATTGAATAATCATTTTGTATGTTTATGTTCTTATAGAGAAGATTCTTATTTATTTTATATTTTAAGATTCATTAAGAAAAACTATACCCTTTGCATCCACACACATCTTTCTGATATGTGTGTTTTCAGGTATTACCCACTACCAGAAGTGGACCTAGTGCTTCTCCTCTGGATTTGTGTCACTGCTATGGAACACAGCCTGCTGCATGCTTCTCATTTTTCCCTTTTATGGATTTGGGATTATAACTTTGACTTTTCTGTCCTTTGTCCTCCATTGTGTTGTGATGTGGGGTTGCTGAATGGTTTATTGTTTTTCATCATAGATTATGGAGCCATGGGTAACCCCAGCCAAGGTATATGAAGATATCTACACAACAGCTGAATTAAATAACTGGATATTGTTATTTTTATGATTTAGGGTTATGATTAAGAAGATGTGTTGGGGTGTGCCAGGGCTCAGGAGTAAGTGATGCCCAGTTCTATGTGGTGGCCAGGGGCTATTCCAGAAGGTTAGATTTCCACCAAATGACTGTGCTACTTCCCTTAGTGCATCCTTGGTGCTGAGAAGTAGCTGCTTAACAGGGTCAATATTTCTCTGCATCCCTTGCATTTGGGTGATGCCATGTGTGTAGTTCTTATCAGTGCTGTGCAGTCAGGAACCAAGTGTACCTTTTACAGTGTTTTCTTCCTTTGCACCTTGATTCAGGAAAACACATTACTCTAGAAGGTGGGTTTTGAAGATGTAAATCCACAAAGGCAAAAGAGGTCAGTCTGTTGATATAAAGCTTAGAGAAGAGCTATGAACTTCCAAAGCAGAAATTCTGGTTCTTGAATTTTTGTGAAAAACAATTTAAGACATTATGCACTTTTGACATCATGCATTTTTGACATCATGATCCTTAGATTAATTAATACATGTTTGATTAATTATCAAAAAAAGTCAAATTATCAAAACAAATAAATGAAACTTTTGGCGACTTTGAATTGACTACTTGATGGGAATAATTTTAGTTTTATCTTTATTTACATTTCAACATTAACAGTTTAAAAATATATTTAGTAACGGGTCTACAGGGTGTTGACACATTTTAATTATATATATTTCTCTGTTAACTTATAGCAGCATCATTTTTATAATTGGCCATTTGTATTTTTTCTTTTGAGAAGGGTCTACTCTGATCACTTAGCTATTTTTTATATTAGTGTATGTTTTTAATACAGAACTTATGTTCATTTTTAGGCTTGATACATACATGCTCTTTTTTTTTTCTAGTATCAGGGATTGAACTCAGGGCCCTGTGTTTGCCAGGAAAACACTTACTCTACTGAGCCATCTCCCTGGCCCCTTACACGTGTGCTTATCTTTTTATTTTATTGTTTTTGTTTTTTAAAGAATAAAAAATAGTGGTAGAAAAACGCAACATTAGAAATGATACAGAATTTCACTAAGCAAAGGAATAGGAGTTCAACAATGGTTGCTGTATTACATGATGCTATCTTCAAATTAGTTGCTCAGGCTGTCACATATAAACATGCAAGATTTGTACGAGCAATTTTTTTTTTTTTTTTTGGTGGAACTGGGGGTTGAACTCAGAGCTTTGTGCTTGCCAGGGAAGTGCTTATTCTACTGAGCCATCTCCCTGGCTACATGCAAGATTTGCTTAAAGAATAAAAAAGCAGTGAGTTGGAATAAATTCATCCTTTGATTTTCAGCCTATGAATTTCTTTATGAGTTAAAAGTGTTTCTTGTGTACAGCATATTGTTGGGTTTTGTTTCCTAATGCACTGTGCTAGTCTATTTCTTTTACTTGGTGAATTGAGTCCATTTACATTGATGGTTATAATTGAGATGTGTTGACTTATGACTGACATGTTATTTACCTGCTATTGTTCCTTTTTGTCCTGTGTTTAATTGTTTGCTCTATTCAGTTGTTGTTGGTGAAGCTGTGATCATTTTGGTCCCTCTCTAGAACATCTTTCAGTAGTCTGTAGGGTTGGCTTTGTCATCATGAAATTCTTTAGTTGTTCTTTGTCATGAAAGTATTTTACTTCTCCATCAAACTTGAAAGACAGTTTTGCAGGTTATAGTAGCCTGGGCTGGAATTTGTTTTCTCGGAGGTTTTGAAGTACTCTGCTCCATGTTTTTCTCACCTTCATGGTTTGTGAACAGAAGTCGGCCATACTTCTGATGGGTTTTCCTTTGAATGTAATGTGCTTCTTTTCTCTAGTGGCTTTCAGTGTATTATTCTTGTGCTGGATTTCTGGGATCTTGACTATTATAGGTCTCAATGTGTTTTGAATTGGGTTGAAGAAGTTATTTGGCATTCTGTATGCTTCAGTTACCGAATGTCAAATTGTTTCCTCATATTTGGGAAGTTTTCTGCTATTACTTCTTCCCATATTCTTTTTATATTTGTGCTGACTCCTTCTTTCTCATTGATGCCTATTATTCTTACATTGTTTGCAATTAAGAATTACATTCTTTTCATCATCTTGCAATTAATTAATTAAAAAATGAATTATTTTTTCCTGCATCCTTGTTATTTTTAAGATATCCTTTCTTACCTTTTCACTAGCTGAGCCAACATCCTCAAGATGTGAAACTGTCTTCAGCTTCACTCAAATGGTTTTGCAGGCTTGTGATTGAGATTTTAAGTTCCTCTATATCTCTTTGACTCTGCTTCGTGTGATCTATTTCCTTCCTGCATTGCTCATTCCAGGATTCTGTCATTTTTCTAACCTCCTCTATTTTTTTAATTGTCTTCTTTAGAAGCAGTTTTTAATTCTTTTACTACAGAGTTTTTTTTTTCAGATTGGGTTTCCTCCATATGTTTCTGTATTTGATTCTTTACTTCAGATGCTATGAATTCAGTGATTTCTTTTTTTATTTCAGAAATTAATTCTTCTTTGCGTTCCTATATACCTTTCTGCTGTTGCTTACTTACTTTCAACACTATTGATTCATACATTTCAGCTGAGCTAGTTTCCTCTGAACTTTCTCTGGGTGGACATTGGGTTTCCTCCATATGTGTCTGTATTTGATTCTTTACTTCAGAAGCTATGAATTTAGAGATTCCTTTTTTTATTTCAGAAATTGATTCTGCTCTGATTTCCTCTATGCCTTTCTGCTGTTATTTCTTTGTTTCTGACTCTATTAATTCATACATTTCAGCTGAGGTAGTGTCCTCTGCACTTGTTATGGGTGGGCTTGAGGCTTGAGATTTCATTTTCTTCCTTGTCTTTATCATTTTATATAGCACTGACCTCTGCCTGTTGGTGAGGAGTTTTGGTGCAGTTATAACCTCAGTACATACTGAAATTCAGGTGCAGCTCTATTAAGTTTGAGTTCATCCAGTTATGCCTGAGTTGGGTCTAGCTGTTGTCAGCTCCTTCCTGCTGCAGTCCTTGGAAGTGAACCCGTTGTGTTCCTCTGTCACAATGGTGAACCTGTGGTGCCCCTGGGTAGTGCCCCTGACCCTGGGGACACAGGGGAGCACAGAAGCTCTCCCACACACTACCTGGGCCTAGGCTTTGGATGGATTTGGGGGTCTCAAGAACATCGCAGAAGTTCTCACTCACTGGGTGGGTTTGGGTGTGGGGGCTCTGGAGGGCTGGAGGGGTCCTAAAGGTGCAGTAGAGGGTCTCATGAGGCATGCCTGAATTTTGGTTTGGAGAGGTCCCACAGACACAGAGAAGCTGGGAGCTTTCCCACACACTTGCTGGTCTGGACTGTGCTGGCTCCGGAGGGGTGGAAGAGATCTGTAGAATGGGGAGGGGAAGGTCTCTCTCATGCAGTGGGCCTGTTCTTGGTCTGACAGTCACAGGAGAGAGCAGAAGCTCTCCCACACACTCTCAGGATCTTGAGTTGGGTGGATCTGGAGTGGTCCCAAGAGCATGGTGGAAGTTCTCCGAGTTGGAATAAATTCAAAAGACAAAAAGAAAAATAAAAAGAAAAAAGATTTGAACATTAATGACTCCTTTCAAAAGACCAACAGAAATACACAGTGCAATATCCAAACTTTTCTGTATACATACCTAAATGTATCTTTCCCCCTTCTTTCATATGTCATTTTTCTCATCCCATTTTTACTTCCCATTGAACAATTTCTTTTCCTTTCACAGGCCCTATTGTATCTTTTTTTTTTTAATAAAAAAAATTGTATTTACTTAGAAGGATTCAGAATGCCAACAAAACAGTTGCAACTTTTTTTTTTGCAATTACAGAGTGGTATTCAGCTAACAGAACAATTATTTCGTATAAGCTGCATCAGAGACAAATGAAGATGAAAAACTACCTTCCCCATATATAACTAATTTGTGCTGTGCACCAACAAGAACCTGCTTTAAATTTCCATGCCAATTTACAATCCCCATACTGTACCAGGCAAGGTTAGTGGCTATTGAAAATACCACCAGGACAGGACTATCTAAAGACACATTCGGTAGTGTGTTAACTATACAAAAAAACGACACTGTACAGTTTAAAAACAAATCTTACACAGCCTTACATTTCAATTTTTTTTTTCTTCAAAAGGAGTGAGTTGTGTACAGGGGGGTTAAATGCTTTATAGACAAGAAAAAAATTGCGCTAGAACCAACTTATTCATCATCATCCTCTTCTTCATCCTCTTCTTCCTCTTCTTCATCTTCCTCCTCCTCTTCATCCTCATCTTCCTCCTCCTACTCCTCTTCCTTCTTTTTCTTGCCTTTTTCAGCCTTGACGACTCCCTTTTTTGCTGCATCAGGTTTTCCTTTAGCTCCGTAGACAGCAATATCCTTTCCATACTTCTCCTTCAGCTCAGCAGCCTTCTTCTCGTATGGCTGCTTGCCATCTGCTGCAGTATTACTCCACGTTTCTCCAAGTTTCTTTGCAACATCACCAATGGAGAGGCCAGGATGTTCTCCTTTGATTTTTGGGCGATATTCAGAACAGAACAAGAAGAAGCCTGAAGGAGGCCTCTTGGGCGCATTGGGATCCTTGAACTTCTTTTTTGTTTCTCCTTTAGGAGGAATATAAGTTTTCATTTCTCTTTCATAACGAGCCTTGTCCGCTTTTGCCATATCTTCAAATTTTCCTTTTTCTTTAGCAGACATGGTCTTCCACCTCTCTGAGCACTTCTTAGAAGCTTTGAGAAGCTAACGGAAGCATCTGGGTGCTTCTTCTTGTGCTCCTCCCGGAAAGTTTGCACAAAGAATGCATATGATGACATCTTGCCTCTTGGCTTCTTAGGATCTCTTTTGCCCATGTTTACTTGTTTTCCTCAGCGAGGTACAGAGTCGCCCAGTGCCCATCCGGCTCTCACTTGCCCCGGTGCTTACTCTATGGAGCTCAATGTACTGCAATAGCTGTGAGAGCGGGAGCCAGATGCCCCTATTGTATCTTAAAATTTTAATTACTCTTTCAGGTTCTCACACTAGTGACATATATCATGTTTACACGGGTGGATCTGATTTATTTCACCCACCAATATAATGTCTAGCTGCATCCATTTATCTACAAAAGCCTCAAATTTATTTTGCCGCTGAATAATACTCCATCATATAAAAATATCATATTTTTTTTATCCATTCCTCAGTTGATGGGCACTTAGGTTGTTTCCAAGATTTAACTACTACAAATTGTGCTGCTATAAGCATGGCTGTGCATATATTCCTGTGGTATGATGATTTCAGTTCTTTTTGGAAAATACCTAGGAGGGGAATAGCTTTCTTGAATATGACCTTCAGTACTAGCTTTTTGAGTAATCTTCTTATTGATTTCCATAATGGTTGTGTCAGCCTGCACTCAAACTGACAGTGAAGGGTTTCTTTTTTTCCCAGCTTATCTAGCATTTGTTATTGGTTGACTTCTTAATGATAGCCATTTTTTTCTGGCATAAAATAGTATCTGATGGTGAAGACCATGTTAAAGCAGAACCTGTATAACTAATAATGTAGCTTTTGATATCTGATAAGGTCAAACTCCCTCAGGATGTACTCTGGAACGACGTACAACACTTTGCGCATCTTTTGTCAGTGTCAGTCATCTGGATGAGTTATGGCCCTTGCTTGACTAATTGGCTCTCTGTGAAAGCCTGAGAGATTTTTTTTTCTCTCTAGGTGACTATCTTTAGACACACTATATGTCGTCACTCACTTTCCTTGGTGCCATAATCTCTTTGATCAGAAAATTTGGGACACCACTGAGTTACAGGATGTCACTGAAGACTTTGTCTCATGTCCTGAGTCCTTTCTGACCTTAAAGGGCTAGGGCCAAAATAATTGCTGTCTTTTTAGACTATCTATCTATATAATTTTTGGTTTGCAAATGTCAGTAGTTAAACATCCAGAAGAGACCCAGCAGAAAAATGTAACCAGGAGGTATAAAAACAAAAGCTACAGTAATATGCTGAGCTGTAAAAGTGTCAAGTCAACAACTTTCTACAATTGCCAGTTGTGCTGGTAACTCACTGTGGACTATTGGACTACATTGGGTTATTTTGCTGAATTCAAGTACCAACAATGTATAGACTGGCTTTAAGCATCTAAAGGTCCTTTAAAGACTTCTCCTAATACAGATTCTCTAACAGTAATGGAGCACCCATCTCTGACAAAACAGAACAAAAAGAGGGGATATAAATAAGGACCATCCAGCTGAAAAGTATAGAAATGAGGTGTGAAAAGTTAAGCCGTGTTAATATGCTGAGCTGTGAAAGGCTCAAGTCATCAGATTCGGACATTGTCAATACTGTGGATAATCCACTACTATTGTGGACTACTGCACTATATTGGAATATTTTGTTGAGTTCATGCACCTACAGTATTTGGATGGCAATGGAATACCCTTCTCTGACAAGACTAAAGAAAGAAAGGTGTATAAATGAAGGACCACTTTGTTTCTATATATGGAACATAGTTAGGATAGATATATATCTACTTTCTCTTAATTCAGTAAGAAGAAAGATTTCTACTAATAGTTTTTGGACAGGATATCATATCTGTATCTTGTACTGTGAATAACCACTACGAAGACAACAATATGCAATGTATTAATTGTTGTAACTCTCCTACTAACCTGTATTGAAGCTGTTTCATTGCAATTTTTTCTCAATAAACTAATTAAAAAATAAATTAGGATCATTTTGTTGTGAACAAATATATGTATATGCAATATACTTAGCATTGATATACAGCTACTTTCTCTTACTTAAATGAGAAGAAAGGTTTGCATGAATATTTGTTTAGATAAGATATCGTGTCTATATCTTGTCCTCTGAATACACACGATGAAGAGAACAATATGCAATGTATTAATGTAATTGTCCTACTAACCTGTTTTGAAATGGTTTCATTACTATTTTATTTTCTCATTAAAATGAATAAAAAAAGAAATCAGTATGGGAATTTTACATATATGAATTTTCTTTGCTACATTTAAGCTATTTTATTTTTAATTGGATTACATTTTTGATGCTTTTAAAGTCCTTTATATATTCTGTATATGAACCCCATGTAGAATGAGCAGTTGGTAAATATTTTCTGTCACTCTGGTGGTTGACTTTTAGTCTATGGATTGTTTTTCTGTTGTAGAAGCCTATTTTTGATGTGATCCCATTTGCCAATTTGGAATGTTCTTACCCACTTTTTAAAGTTCTATCCAGAAAATCATTGTTTGTACCAGTGTCTTAAAATGTTTCCTCTGTTTTTTTTTTTTTTTTTTTTTTTTTTTTTTTTTTTTTTTTTTTTTTTTTTTTTTTTTTTTTTTTTTTTTTTTTTTTTTTTTTTTTTTTTTTTTTTTTTAGTATTTTCAGTTCTTATGTTTGTGTTTGATTCATTTTGAGTTGAGTTTTGTATGGGTCAGTGGTGACAAATCAGTGGTATGAGTACCAATCAGTTGGTTGTTACAATTGAAAGCTCTAAAAAGTCCACAACCCTATTTTAGGATCGAGAGACATAAGTCAAGTTTTCATTTTATGCATGTGAATATCTAGTTTTGCAGACGGCACTTGTCACAGAGGCTGATCCTTTGGCAATGTACATATTTAGAACCTTTGTAAAAATCAGTTATCTACAAATGCATAGGTTTATCTCTAGGGCCTGTGTTTCCTTCTTAATGAGTCTGATGTTATGACAGTGATACTTTGTTTTGGTTACTACAGAAAGGTAATGTTTGAGATCAGTTATTGTGGTGTCTCTGATTTTGCTCTTTTTGCTCAAGATTTGTCTTTTTTTGGGATCTTTTTTTTTTGAGGGTAAAACTTTATTGGAAAGAAAAGCTTCTGTCTGATAAGGACAGAGGGGAGCCTGGGCGGGTTGCCCAGGAAGCTGCCTCTTTGCTATTTTGATAGGACAAAACCATGAGGGGCTAAGGTAGAGAGAAGAAAGGGTCTCACTTAGGTGGATGTGGGGTGGGACAAAACTATGGCTAACCAATAGTATTACAAGTACCATTGCTCAGGTAAAGTTGATTAGGCCCAGGGTCAAATGGGAAAGTGAGTCGTGTACTAAGAGGGCATGAATACAAAACAAAAATAAAAATAATAAAAAAACACAATAAAAAAAGAGGGCATGAATAAGGGACAGGGTCTCTTCCCCTCGGGGTTGGGCTAGTGACTCACTTGGGTCTATTTAGAATATCAATCCCAGGTGCTATGCTTTAACATTTATTTGGCTTTTAGTTCTGGTTCATAGCAGGAGCCTCTGTCACTCCTAGAGTTGCAGATATCTTGTCTCCTGTATTATTTCTTTTGAGAGCCTGACCCTATCTAACTGCCTATGTTTCTAGCTAATTTAACTGCTTACAACATTCCCCTCTTTGAAGAAGTAACCCGAACTGTCATTAGGGAACATGCGTGAGGACTTCTCTAGCTTCTTCAAGCTGAAAGGGGTCGTAGTTATTGATTAGCAGTCAGATGTACTCTTCAGAGGTTCTATCTAAAGGCCCTTGATAGAGAGTAGGAATTTTGCTCTTAAGTAGATGCATAGCTTTGAGTCTAGAGGAGACAAAGGCAAGGAAACAATTAAGTATGCTTGGGCCAAATAATAATATCAACAACATAGCTATGAATATAGCCAATAAAGATTTCCACCAGGAGGAGCTAATAATGGCTTCCCATAAGGATGATAAGGACAAGGTCCAGGGAACTTCAGGGTCTGACATATCATTGACGTGCTGTCTAATATTTTGAACAGCTACTGAAATGTTTGCAGAAGGATCAGGAATGTACACACAACATTTGGCTTTTATAATTGCACCAGTACCCCCTGTGCTCTGTTAGAATGTATAATGTCATCCAATTTTGGAAGGCAGCCTGTCTCATTAACTTTACTTTCTCATTTAAAAGACAGAGACCAGTTGCTGTATCATTTAAGGCTCATTGAGTATAGTTAGTTAAGACCTCAATGTGTTGCATAAGATCTTCTAACTCTAGAGAAGGAATAAAGATAGAGGCCAAGTAATCATACCAGTGAAACACGTCTCAGACAGAAATGCTTCTGGACCATCGATGTTGTAGGCAGAGTAAATTTGCAATTTTCTTGATACTTTTGACACTCCTGCCTTGTAACCATGCAAACCCTAATGTGCATCTTCCTATCCATGTAGGGGTTAGCCAGGGCCACAGATTGGTTCCACAAGACCAGTAAGTGCAATTGGGAGCTTCCCATCTAATCCCAGGAATATTAGACCAGTCTGTTGCAAATAACTCTCCAGCCTGTAAAGTTATGGTGTATATACATTGTTCAGGAGAAGTCCATCCCAAGTGTTTAGTGTGGTTAGGCCAGTGAGAAAAGAACTGATTTTTTTTGTTCCCAGCATAAGGGGGTCTCTCTGCTGAGGTGTCCTATGGTAGGGGTTAACCGTAGATAATCATCCCGTATTTGAAAATAGTCATCTTGATATCTGTGGTTGTTGTCCCTCAAGATACGTGTTTTATCCTTTCCTAATAATGGGCTCATTAATGCTTATAGAGAGGCTTCAGTGACCTTGAGGGAAAAAATTCGATTATGTCCTGGGTCACCAAGAGTATAATATATAGGTCACTCACTTACTTTGTAATGGTGGACTAAGCTATCAAGTACCAAACTCTTCCTCACCTCATTAATGTAGTTTTGTAATTTATTCCTTTTATCTCCTTGAAGTGGGGAGACCCACCAAGGAAGTCCTGATGTACTTGATAAGGGGAGTAAACCACACATCCAATAATCACTTTGTTGAAATGACTCTGTATATTCCTGTGCCTACCTTAGAAAGGAGTTTTACCCTCCTCTAGGTAGCAAAGTGATTAGTAAAAGGGCTAATAGCATCATCACTTATCTGAGGACTTTTTAGAACAAAACTAGACAGTATCTTATTCCACATTAGAAAGAAAAAAAGAAGAACCAAGTGTGTAAGAAACTAGACTAACTAAAGGACTGAAAGAAAAAAAAAAAAGACATGTCTTCTTTGAATTTTATAGTTAGCAAACATACGTTTGAAAACTAAAGGTAAAATATTTTCTAGTTACACAAACTTGAAATATTTTAATTCCAGACGTAGCATATAGTAAATAACAAAGAGCATAATTCAAAAGGCAAGAGAAGTTGAAGTATTCTCCTTGATGAACAATAAAGAGCTCTCAAAGTGATAGTTATGCAGGACTATATAAAATATATTAGTTGAACCTTTATTTAAAAGGTCATTGAAGATTGCTATAAACAGTACCAATTCACGTATTTTTTTTCACATATGTGTGTATGTGTGTATGTATAAAAGACAGGGAAGAAGTAATATAAAGTCAACAGAAAATGGAAATAAACTTTTTAAAGTTTCTAATACTGGAAGACGATATCATATGATGTCTTTTAGATAAATTGTAATTCAAAGATATAGTATAAATCTTAAAACAAAATTTAAGACTACACAATATTCAGAAAATTAAATACTAATTAATTAAAACTTCAATGTTACAAAACAATTGAAGTAAAAAAAGTTAATGATAGTAAGAAGTACTAAGAATAAAGCACAGGATTTATACTGGAATGATAAGTAAGTGACCATTATTGCTGACAGTTTGGGCATAGGGTATCGCACAGAGTTCTAGTGTATTGTGCACATGGATAATGACCATGACACTTCCTGGTGGCCAGGTGTCATTTATGGGACTGAGCCACAGCTATTTCCTTGAAATCCACCCTGTAGACCCATATGGAGTCATGACCCAGAGGGTGCGAGAGAAGTCCATTTGTTGAGTATGCTGATGGAAATATTTTGCTGCTGTACACAAAAGGATAACTGAAAGACTGCTATTGTATACCTCTTATTCTCCTGTTTAACTCTTTGCCCTGTTTAGTGGGTTCTTTCCATTTTCATTCATGGGGTTGTGATCATTTTGCTCCCTCTCTAGAACATCATTTAGTAGTCTGTGTAGGCTTGGCTTTGTCATCATGAAATTCTTTAGTTGTTCTTTGTCATGGAAGTATTTCACTTCTCCATCAAACTTGAAAGAGAGTTTTTCAGGGTGTAGTAGCCTGGGCTGGAATTTGTTTTCTTGGAGGACTTGAAGTACTTTGCTCTGTGCTCTTCTTGTCTTGATGGTTTGTAAAGAGAAATCTGCCGTTATTCTGATGGGTTTTCCTTTAAATGTGATCTGTTTCTCTTCTTTAGCAGCTTTTAGTATACTGTTCCTGTGCTGAATTTCTGGGATCTTGATTATTATATGCCTGGGAGTGGTTTTAATTGGGTTGATGCTATTGGGAGTTCTACATGCTTCGGTTCCCTCAATGTGAGATTGTTGCCCCATATTTGGGAAGTTTTCTGCTATTACTTCTGCCCATATTCTTTTACATCATTTTTATTGACTCCTTCCTTCTCATTGATGTCTATTAGTCTCATATTGTTCATCTTTTCATCATGTTGCAGGTGTTGAATTATTTTTTCCTGCATCCTAGTATTTTAAGAGGTATTTGCTTACTTTTCCCTAGCTGCAATGATGTCTTTAAAGTCAGAAAGTCTATTTTCACTTTCATTCAAGTGGATTTTCCATCTTGTGATTGAGGTTTAAATTTCCTTTATTATCACTTTGAATCTGTTTCAGAAATTCTATTTCTTTCCTATATTGCTTATTCATAGGTTCCATCATTTTTATGTTCTGCTTTATTTTTTTAATCAGTGTATTCTTTAGAAGCAGTTAGTACTTCTTTGAATTTAGTTATTACTACTTTTTTTACTTCTGAAATTATTTCTTTTTTTTTTTTGCCACATACTACCCTGAACCTAATTTTATTCATGCTTGCCTTGGGACAAGGAGGAGATCATTTGGTAAAAACATATAGTAAAAAGAGAAATTGTCTTATCATGTTTAACTGTTGAACTACAATAATGATGTACCTTAATTACTTCCATGCACACAAGTTTAACATTACACCTTTTAAAAAAATAAACAGAATTAAGACTTCTAGGAGCATTTTATAATAAAGTAATTCCTAATTTTATCTTTGTAGATAGATCAAGCACCTTCAAAATACAAATTCCTATACAGAGTGAGTACTTTATTTCAAACAAACACTTCAGTATGTGGAGACAGCCTTGGGCGAAGCTGACAGATACTTCAGCTACGGAGGCGACAAACCATAGTGCCAAGTGCATAAAGTGTAGTTGCAAATAAACTTTTAAAAACTAAGTTAACTTTTATCATTAAATACAGAAAATATACTGCTTTGCTAAAATAAGTAAGATGTGATGTATCAACACTTCACTCTAAAGATGGACAGCAGGACACATACAGACAACGAATGGTCTCGAGAGCAAATGGCCCCTCCACGGGCACTGGCGGAACCCGAGTCACACCATGAAGCACTATGGGTTGTGAGGGTTTCACCACACACGTCTGTTACCTTGAGGTAGATAACACATGTGTTCCAAATTCGGCATTCATTTTCAGTTGCTGCTGGTATCATGTGTTTTAAGAAATGTGTACAGAATGAAAAACTTGAAAATACTAATGAATAAAAAATGTTTCAGGAAAAAAATAGATATTTCCATGCAGTTCTGTACAGTCTCACTGTGTAAATTTCAAGGCAAGAGTTTTATTCTTGTAAAACAGATCACTGTTCTAGGAGAGAATGTGTTTACTGGTCTTAGTGCATTTTTTTTTTTTTTTTGTCTCTTTCCGCATTGCATTATTTGCTTGATTCTTTTTGTGTGCAAATGACATGCCAGGTAAAATGAAAACGATCTCACATGTAGAAAAATGTCTGGATTTTTAAAAACTGAGAACTGACAAAATCCTTATGAAAGGACACCATCTGATTCAAGTAAAAAAATGACTTAAACACTAGGAATAAAAAAGACAAGACGCACTTCATGAGGAACACGAAAGGTCTGCCGAGTGTTTAGTTCAGATGTCTCATGACGTAGCTATAGGTCCGTGGGCGCATGTGCGGGGACACCTTCCCAGTCGGCACAGCCTTCCGAGGGGACCCTGTGGGGCTGTGCAGCTTCTGGAGGCCCCTATACTCAAGCTGCTTGCTCAACAGGAGCTCCCCGCCTTGGTTCAGAAAGCCCCCCCCCCCCCCCCCCCCCCCCC
>PVKA01007196.1:0-10914 GCA_004027165.1 Ctenomys sociabilis | reverse complement strand
GGGCCAGGTTGGCCATGCCTTTCTCCTGGTTCTCCCTGCTCACTGACTTGGGGAGCAGCCCTTTAGCTCTAGCTGGGGCATGGAACTATTCAGGTCATTTAGTTTGTCCACAACATTGGCAGGCTCATGCTGTGAACTGAGCTGAATAGTTCAACCAATAAAGGAATCAAAATCAAAGCCCCGACTCGTCTCCCACTCCTTCTCCGCCAGCTGCTGGGGTGCCTCCTCCAGCGATATCTAGGCCTTCACTAAACTGTTCCTCTCACACTTGGTCTTGCCCTTATCAGGCTTCTCCTTGCTTTGCTTCTTCCAGTTGGAAAGATCTATGATAAGTTTGGGCTCATAGTAATAGTTCACCAGGGCCGGCGGTATAGCTCAGCGGACTAAGCGCTTGCTTAGGTAAGCGCAGGGACCAGTGTTTGATCCTTGGTTCCCCAAAGCCGTGCCGGCCCCGCCTTCGGGTGCGCTGAGCCGGCGATGCAATCTGGGCGTGGTGGCGCGCGCCTGTAGTCCCAGCACATGGGAGGCAAAAGCAAGATCACTATGAATGTGGGCTGCATGCATACTGAGACCCTGCACCAAAAAAAAAAAATAGAAAAAAGCCTAGTAATAGTTCACCTCACTCTCTCTCCAGAACAAGCTATCTAAGTATAACGACGACCGCGCTTTGTAGTTACAGGTGTGGCTACACTCCAGCTCACAGTACTTGTTCTCGTGGTGATCCAGGTACTGCCAGCAAGGCTTGGCAGAGTAACTGGCATCAAAAGCAGGGTCTTCCAGGTACTTCTCTCGGTCTCCATCCAAGTACTTCCGAGGATCCACTTGTCCTTCTTCCTCATCAGTGACATTAGACAGAGCCCTGGGATCCAGCTGAACCTCATCAATGTCAAAGTTATTGTGTATGGGGCAATCATGCTCTGAGAACTGACAATGATGGTACCTTTCCCCATTGTAAATGTGGCTCTGAGTTTCATCCATGAGCAGAATGTCGTCGACTTCATCCTCGATGTGGAATGGGTGGCTGGAGCCGGGCTCATCTGTGGGGAAGGCGTACATAATCATGTACGGGTGGGACAGGGCCTCCTCTGCAGTCAGCCGGTCCATGGGGCTGAACGTCAGGATCTGCTCCAAGAAGTCCAAGGCTTCGTGGTCAATCCCCGGCTGCAGCTGCATCAAGGGCCGGTGCGGTGCAGTCATGTCACTCCGGATACAGAGAGGGATGACGTTCATCAGGTCCTTCCGGTCCTCCTCATGCACCACAGAGATGGACTCCAGGATCAGCTGCATCTGCTCCAGTGCATGTGCTCCTGCAAAGAGGGTTTTGCCAGTCAGCATTTCAGAGAAGATGCAGCCTGCAGCCCACATGTCAATGGCTTTAGTGTAGTTGTTAGGGGACAGCAAGAGACATGGAGATCTGTACCTTTTAGTGACTAGGCCTTCAGAAAGATAGCCCTTGTGGGAGTAGTGCGGGTCCATGATGTGGGCAAGCCCGAAGTCCCCGATCTTCAGCACCAGGTCTTCTGTGTTGATGGCTAGCTTGAGGTCCCTGTGTAGCACATTGGCCGAGTGGATGTACTTGAGGCCATGCAGCAGCTGGTACAGAGCAAGAGTGAGTGCTCCTCCAGCAGAGGCTCCTGCTCCAGCACGTTGGCCAGGTCCATCTCCATATACTCCTGCCCGATGTACACACTGCTCAGCTCTGTGAGCGAGCCCACGTCATTGGCCAGCCGGCTGCCACTAGCGCCCAAGATCTCAAATACTTTCATTATGTTGTCATGGTCAAGCCGTTGGATGATTTTGATTTCCCTGAGAGCATGTTTGATGCTCTGCAGATCAGTGAGGACAATCTTCTTGATGGCCACTCTTTTGTCACAGTCATTGTCTACAGCAGAAAAAACCAAGTCATTGCCTCCACAGCCCAATGGTTTCAAGTCCATATACCGAGAGCCCAGATCAAAGCCATGAATGTTCATGAGGCTTTCAAACTTCTCTGCCATAGTGAAACCCTTACTACTGCCTTTTCCTTTCCAACTAGTGAACTTATGTAAATAAGGGAGAAACTGGCCTGCAAGGGAAAAAGCTCTCACAAGAGAGGAGAGAAAGGTTCATGCCTTCCAACACGATGGCTTCCTGACATTCATTGCTTGTGCCTACCAGGCCAGAGAGTTCCTGTGGGTTGAAAGCTCAAAAAGCCTTACTCATGTTGAAGATTGAAAGAGATTGTAGTAATCATAGTTCAAGGAAGGGGCAGTGACTCCACAGACATTTAAAGAAAACACTCAGGAAACGCAAATGTAATGAAATGACATACTCTCAGATCTACCAAGCTAACGACTGAACATTTAACAAGTGTGAATAAATATGCACACTCTTGGAGTCGGGGCATCTCCTCACAGTGCAGGTACATTCAGTGTTGGACTGGCCCTGAGCAGCATCGTTCAAGGAGCTGGAAGTGCTGTCCGGAGGCTTCGTTTTTCCCGGTGTCTTTCCCAGGTAAGCCACTGTCTGTTTTGACAAGAAGCCCTGGCTGTTGGTGGCAGCAGGTGGCCTTTGTCAGTGATCAGGCCGCTCCAGCTCACCACAATCCTAATCGAAGCTACCGTCCATCTTACTCTGCCATGCCCAGGGGCCTCCGGCTCACCTGGGGCTGGCGGCCCACAGACTGCCCCCAGCGTTGGCTGGGCTCCGTGGTGCAGCTGGCGGCTGCAGCATCTCCGAGGATCCTGCTCTGCCGCAGTCACCGCCATGTAAACCGGTGCACACAAGAGGGCGAGAGCGCTGAAATTATTTCTGAACTGATTTCTTCTATACCTTTCTGCAGTTGTTTCTTTGCTTCCAATGCTAGTGTTTCAGTTGTGTGATTTCCAATTTCTTCTCTGCTAGTGTCTTCTGCATTTGTACTGGGTGGACTTGGGACCCGAGACTGATTTTTGTTCCTTCTCTTTCAACCTTTGGTGTAGAGCTTACTTAGAGTTATTACCTTACACCAGGTCTGGATCTATGAAGTTCAGACTCCTCCAGTTGGGTGTGGCTTAGGTCTGGCTTCTGTGCTCCACTTGTTCCTGCTGTAGCCTTGCAGATGAACCCTTTGTTTCCCTCTGGCAAGATGTTCTGCTCCTGAATCAGCTGGGTAGGTCTTGCCTCCAGCCTCTTTGCAAGGAGTTCTGCTGAAGGGTTCCATGCTGAGCCTGCGCTCTGGGTCACTGCAGGATCCAGTGGCCCCAGGCTGTGTCACTCACATGCTAGTCCTGCGCTCTGGGTCGCTTCAGGATCTGATGGCTTTGGGCGGTCTCACTCACACACTGGGCCTGCACTCTGGGTTGCTTCAGATTCTGGCAGCCATGGGTGGTCTCCTGTTGTCTTCATAGTGGTTATTCATTAGTCAAGATGCAGACATGATATCCTGACCACAAACACTGTTAGAACAAATCTTTGTATTCATTGAATTAAGAGGATATAGCGGTATATCTATCCAAACTATTTTGAATATACAGATACAAAATAGTCATCCATTTTTTTGTTTAGTTTTGTCAGATATGGGTATTCAATTTTTATTTAAATATTGTAGGTGTGTGAATTCAGCAAAATATTCCAAATATAGTGCAGTAATCCATAATAATAGTGGGTCTTCCATAAGGCTAGCAATGTCAGAAGTTGACTTGAGCCTTTTACAGCTTAGCATATTAATATAGCTTTACTTTTTATACTGCAGGGATTGAACTCACACCTTTGTGCTTGTCAGGGAAGTGCTTATTCCACTGAGCCATCTCCCCATTCCCTATACTTGGTTTTTATACTTTTCTGCTGGATGGTTAAGACTAGGATAAAGCAAGACCTATATAACAAGAAATGTAACTTTTATATCTGACAAGGTCAGTCAAATCCCCTCAGGATTTATCCTGAAATACTGAACCACAGTTTGTAGATCCTTTGTCAGTGTCAGCTGGGTGGTCGAATCATGGCCATCGCTTGACCAATTTTGAGCCACAAATTTGAAATAACAATACATAAATAACCTTAATTGTTAACATTCCATTCTTTTTGTGAAATTTTGCACCATTTTTTCTCTCTTCTTTTGCTTTGTTTCTTTGTTCTTGTTTTTCCTATTTAAATTAATGAAATAGATTTTTATAGTTAAATATGTTCAGTGGTGATCGAAATATTCTCAATGATCTTTTTCATTCTTATTATATTTTTCCTTTTCTTTTTTTTGTTGAGATATTTCAAAATACCTGTGTTCAACTTCAGTTATTGTTCCTCCCCCCTGCTCCCCACTTTTTAACAGTCTGGTGTAAAGTCTTCCAAGAGTGTTTTTTTATTTGACTCATTGAGTATTTCGTTTCTCATATTTCTTAATAAAATTTCTAACTTTTTGTTAATCTCTTCTTTATGTCCTCATTGTCTTCCTAATTTGATTTAACCACATACCTGTATTCTTCTGGCTATCACTGAGCTTTGCTATAATTGTTCATTTTATTTTATGTCCTCAGTGCGTTTATCTACCATGACACCCTACAGGCAGGATGATTGGTATATATCCATTTTGCATCTTTGTCATTTTTACCCTTTGGCTGACCCTCTGTTGTCTCCCATTGTCTGGTCTCTTTCCTATGGCCATAAAGTCTGCTTCCCTGTTTCCTACTGACACATTGTACATTTTAAAATCAGCCACTTCATTCATCTGGATTTAGATCTGCTTTGAAAAAGTCATCATGTCCCTTGTAAGGTATCATCATGCCTTATTTTTCATATTTATGGGCATCTACATTGGTATTTGTGCATCTGGTAGAGCAAATATTTCTGGAAGCTTTGTGCAACTTTTACTTGTTTTTAGATTTGTGTTTTTGAATATTGGTTTGTTTATCAGTATAGATTTTATTTTCAATTTGCCATTAAAATAGGTTCTCCTTATAGCTTCTTTGATTGTGATTAATGACTTTTGAGCATGGTGTGTATTGTGCTTGGAATCAGAGAGACTCACTGTGTCTGGAAGCCATGCAAATGTGGGGAAACTCTGGCAGTTCAGGTGGGTGCAGAAACTCTCAATGTGGCTGCTTGTGCAATGACCACTGTGCTTTTGACTTTAAGTGGACCACACTCTGGTTTTTAGGGTTATTCTTGTTTTTTACATTGAAGTAGGAAAGTTGTCAATGTTGACAATTTCAGCACATAATCCATACTATCACTTTGGCCTTTAAATTGTTGAGGACTAAGAAGTAACCTGTTTTTATTTCTCTTTCTCTTCCTTCTCTCCTTTCCCTTTCTCTCTCCTCATTCTTCTCCCACTCCCTTTCCCTTTCCCTCTCTTTGTCTTTCCACTTTGAGGCAGAGTCTGAACCATGTGACCCAGGCTGGCCTTGAATTTACTATGTACCCCAAACTGGCCTCTAACTTGTGTTGAACTGCCTGCTTCAGCCTCCTGAGTGCTAGATTACAAAGGTGTACCGTGCCTGGCTTTCACATTCTTCTTTGAGTCTGTGGACCTCTCTTGCCATTACCCACATGAGTATTGCCTATTCCATTTTGTAATGTAGTGTGAAAGAAGGAAGGACCTAAACAGCATCCAGGGAAGGAACATTGCAAAATGCCTGAGATGGAATGAGTCAGTGAGTTTCAAGCAGCAAGTCAGATGGAAATGGAATTCCTATGGAGAAGTCAGGTATACTTTTGTGAAGATGGAGGAAGTAATACATATCTTGGATCCATAGTAGCTTGGACTGATACTCTTGAGTTAGGAAATGTTATGCTGGCCTGTGCTTATAGGGCCTTGAAATGAAAGAATAAATTGCTGGCTAGAGAATGGCATTTCTTCACTGGAGCCAGACAAACATGGATGGAGTCCTCTGAAACCACGAGTGAAAACGAATCTTTTCTCTCCTTGTAATTGTACATGTCAGGGATTTTGGATTCAGTGATGCAAAGGTGACCAGAACTATAGAAGCAGAGGTTTCTTCTGTGACTTCATCAATTGTTCAGGAAGAGTTTGGAAAATTTTGGAGATGCGCAATAAAAAGCCCTAGAATGTTGTAAGCACAGCTTAAGGTTCTGATATGAATGCAGGAAATCAGAATGCTGAGAGGATTGGAGAGTAAAGACTGCCTGTGAGGTTTCAGATGGGAATGAAGACTCTTAACTACTAATTTGACTAGAGTATATTTATATCATGCCCTGGCAAAGAACCTGCCTACATTTTGTCATGCAAGACTTTATGTGTGGCTAAATTTAACAGTGGCAGACTAATTTCATATGATGGTGATATATTTTGAGGCACCAAAACATCCAGACAGTGATCTGGGTATTAATAATTGCTATTGCCTAAATTTATAGTGAGAATTTGAAGGAAAACACAGAGCCAATTTTTTTTTTTTTTTTTTTTTTTTTTGGTGGAACCAGGGATTGAACTCAGGCCCTTGTGCTTACCAGGGAAGCACTTATTCCACTGAGCCATCTCCCTAGCCCTTAGACCAAAATATTTTTAAAAACTTGTTTGGCCAGAAAATATGCAGACATAAAGAGGGCAAGAGAGCTACAGTTGCTGAAAACTTTGTTTTGAAAATAGCCCCAGAGTACTCTGTGTCCTCAGGAATGCCTAAACAAGCTATTCCTGGAGTCTAGTTATGCAGGTACTCAGAGTCTGTTGCAGGCAGAGTACAAGAGAACCTGGCTACTGCTCAGCTGGTGGAAACCTTGTTGTCTTCTATGCACTGCTGATTTTTCAGGCCCTCTGAAGAATGTATCAATTATGGGGTCATGGAAGCCTCCACATAGATTTTTAAAGAAAGGTCTGAGGAGTCACACAATGAGTGACAATAGTAGGGTCTGAGACACAATGTGTGCAGGTATGAGGGTGAAGCTGAAGCTGCAGTAGAGACTCCAGGAAGTTATAGATGCCAGGCCAACTGAATGTCTTTCAAGGAAAGCTGTATTCTGTGAGCAGAGCCAGCCCAAGAGAGAGGCCATCTGGGCTACAGTTCATAGAGTCTTATAGATGGGTCTGCCCAAGCCCTTTGGAACTCATCTTCACTCCCAGGTGACTCAGATGCTAGTAATGAAGCTATAAGACTTAATGTTTTCCCTGTGTGGTTTTGGTTTAACCATATTCCTATCTATCCCCCTATTTCTCCTCTTTTTTGTTGGAAATGCCTACACTTTGCACTGAATCTAGAGCTTATTTGATGGATCTTCTGGTTCTGCAGCATGTCAGAGCTAAGACCTGGCTTGAGTTTCAGAAGAGTGACTTTGGACATCAACTTTTGGGAAATGCTGTAATGGTTGAGACTATGAACTCTTAGAGATGGAATCAATGCATCTTGCATAATGAGAGAGACATGAACCACTGAGCTGATGCATGAAATGATGTGATTTAGATAAAAGATATCCCCATCAGACTCCTGTGTTCAGAGATGGGCACTTGGAGGGCAAATGTATCATGAGGGCACTTGATGACTGCTTAGCTGAATGGGCTCATTAATATAGTACTTGGGATCTTGTTAGCTGAAAGAGGGCATGGCTTTGAAAGATATACCTATTCTTGTCCCCTTTCTTTCTGGTTCTTCCCCTCCCCACTTCCTGACTCAGATGAGTTGAGCAGCTTTTCTTCAGCTGTGAGATTTTTGCCCTGAAACTAGAAAAGCATGGACTGAAATTTGTGAAGCGGTGAGCTAAGATAACTCTTTCCTCCTATAAGCTGTTTTTTTGTTGGGTATTTGGCCATTATGATGAATAGATGACTTATGTAGAATTTATAGTTATTATGATTACATTTCAGCCTCATTTTTTGACTATGTAGACAGTGTTAAGTATGGAAAAATTGTCTTGACATGCCTGTGTTTCTATTAACCAATGGTTTGAATCATGTTCATTTGCCTATAATAGCCACTTTGTTTTCCACAGATCCCGTACCTCAGCTGCTCCCTTTCAGGGATTTTCCAGTGTTTTCTTCTTCCCTTCCTCAGGTTCTCAGTGGTTCCTTTGGTGCTCAGTCTGTTGTTACCATGATCACATCCTCTGAAATCACTTAATTCAATTAACTTCTGCGGATGTTGCATTCATTATGCTTATACATCCCAGCACTTACAGTGTTGTGCTTAAAGCGCCATATATAGTTTTGGAGTTACTGTCATTTTTTTCAGCCAAAAGTTGCAACTTTAAATGATTTAATGTTTTTCTTAGTCTTATGTATGCTTGAATGCACCTGAAAAGGTCCCCCAATGGTCTACACTTATCAAGCCTTTTTGGATTAGAAGGAGGAACTCAGCAATTGTTATTTCTAGCACAGAGGAGATTTATTTTTAATTTCATTTTATTTTTAGTTAAAATTAGTAATTGCTCCTATTTATAGAGGATAATGTAATCTTTTGATGTATGTATATTCTGTGGAATAATCAGATTAATCTAACTATGTACCTATTACCTCAGATATGGATCATTTCTTTTGTGATAAGAAAAATGATATTCTAGAGCACAGAACAATATTAAATGACTTTTTGTTCATAAACTAAGATTCTTTTTGGTAGCCTTTCTCATATATTCGTTTTGTTACAGTCTGAGAACATTTCACTGGTACTAAAATGAACATTTAATCAAGAGACCTTTACTCTGTCCTTTTGAAACTTCAGACCAGATAGTTTTAAGTTCCATAAGGTGAGACTGATCAGGCTGTTATGACTGTTCACAATCACAAGAGTTGAGTTTTAATTTACACAGCACCTTTGTGAGTGTGACATTAGTTCTAGATAGTAATTATTTTAATTACATGTAATTGTGATATCATCTGCCTATCAGTAGCCAATTTTCTAAACTTGAAAGCACATATCAATTGTTTTTTATGTTTATAAGTCATGGCAACAATAACCTTGAAGGATTCAAATAAAAAAGAATCTCATACTAAGGAGACAATACATGTGGGTCTGATTTATTTCACTTTGGAGTATATTCTCTAATTGCATCCATTTACCAGCAAAAGACTCAAATTCAATCTGTTTTGTAGATGAATAATATTCCACTGAGTAAAAAAACTTTTTGTCTATTCTTCAATTGATGGGCATTGGGGTTGTTTACAGGATTTAGGTATGACACATTGTGCTGCTATAAACATGGGTGCACATATATTGCTGTTTTCAGTTCTTCTGGAAAAATACTCAAGATGGGAATAACTGGTTTGAATGGGATCTCCAATCCTAGGTTTTGAAGAAATCTCCACACTTATTTTCCTTGTGGTTGTATTAGTCTGTACTCCCATCAACAGTGGAGAATGGTTCCTTTTTGTCCATAGCTTCTCCAGTGTTTGTTATTGGCTGACTTCTAGATGTTAGCTATTTTTTCTAGGGTGAGATGGAATATCAGTGTTGTGTGAGTTTGCATTTCTAAAATGACCAGTGATCTTAAACATTTTTTCATATATTTGCCTTGCATTTATATATTTTTCCTCTGAGAAGTATATATTCATCTCAGATGCCCATTTTTGGATTGGGTCTTTGAATTTGGGGGGGTCTTGATTTTTTATGTTCTAGGTAGAAAGCTATTTTTCAGAGAGATAGTCAGTTATAATTTTCCCAGTTAGTGGATTTTCTTTTGCTATGTAGGAGATTTGCTTGAAGTGTAGAAACTTCTCAAAAATATGAGGTAACAGTTGTTGATTCTTTGAAGTATTTTGCATACAGTTTGGGTTTTGTTCATGAACTATCTCTGTATTCTTATGTCTTTCAGATTTCTACCCACATTTTCCTACAAGAGATTTAGTGTTTTTATTTTAATATTTAAACCTTTGATTAATTTTGACTGTAGCTTTGTACATGGTGATATGCATGGATCTAGTTTTAGTCTTCAGCATGTGGAAAGCCAATTTTTCCAGCACCATTTATTAAAGAGGCTATCTGTCTTCCAATGAACATGCTTGACCCCTTTATCAAAGATAAGGTGGCTGAATGTGTTTGAAGTTGTGCCTACATCTTTTACTCTGTTCAATTGATCTCCAGGTCTATCTCTATGCCAGTACCATGTTGATCTTACCACAGTAACTTTATAGTATAATTTCAAGTCAGGGATTGTGAAACCTCCTGACTTTCCTGTTTCTCAGGATTGCCTTTGATATTGTGAGTCTCTGCTGGTTCCAAATGAATAGGAGGAAAGTTTATTCTAGCTCTTTAATGTATTTTAATTGGGATTGTATTGAATCTGTAACAATTTTTGTAGTATGGCCATTTTCACAATGCTGGTTTTTCCTATCCAGGAGCACAGTATATTTTTCTGTTTTCTCAAATCTTCAATCTCTTTTCTCAGAATACTATAGTTTCACTGTATAAAACTTTACTTTCTTTATGAGATTGATTCCTAAATATTTATTTTCTTGGATATTATTGTGAAAGGTGTGGTTTCCATTATTTCTCTCTCAGCATGTTAATTGATTATGTACAAAATGCTACTTATTTTGGGGTGTTGACTTTGTATACTGTTACGTTGCTGAATTTGTTGATTAAATCTATGTGACTTCGTGGAGCTTTTGGGGTCCTTTATGTAGAGTATCATGTTATTTACAAATAATAATTTCATTTTTTATTTTCCAATCCTTACTTTATTTCTCCCTCTTTTCTAATTGCTCTGGCTAATGTTTCCAGAATTTTCTTGAATAGGAGTGAAGACAGTGGGCATTCTTTTCTTGCTCCTGATTTTAAAGTGAAGGGCTTCAGGTTTTGCCCTAGTAGTATGACACTGGTTTTTCTTTCTTTCTTTCTTTCTTTCTTTCTTTCTTTCTTTCTTTCTTTCTTTCTTTCTTTCTTTCTTTCTTTCTTTCTTTTTTTTTTTTTTTTTTTTTTTTTTTTTTTTTTTTTTTTTTTTTTTTTTTTTTTTTTTTTTTTTTTTTTTTTTTTTTTTTTTTTTTTTTTTTTTTTTTTTTTTTTTTTTTTTTTTTTTTTT